>JAIPUX010001880.1:12595377-12606018 GCA_020142125.1 Phrynosoma platyrhinos | reverse complement strand
GGAGCTATACAAGTAGAGGAGTTACATTCAGATGAAGAGTCAGTAGGTTCATCCACACAGTGGTAATGTGTGCCAATTTGTCCCACACTGTTTCAGATCACTTCCTCCTGCTGTTTGTTGAATCCCTGATCAAACATTTCCTGTTCCCCCAAGTCTCTTGATACAAGTCTCATTAAATTATTACTAGGAAGGTGGTGGCAGGATAGGAGGACTGGTAACCTTGGAAAGCACATTGTCCAAGTTCAAAGTGTATGAGACTGTTGGTCAGGAGGAAAATAGACAGAATGTGGAGGTGGAGGTGAGGTGAAATCATATCCTAAAGTGTAAAGATATACAACTGATCACTAAAGTTAGAATTGTTCAATCCATTGTATTCCCCATCACCATATATAGATGTGAGTGTTGGGTAGTGAAGAAGGTGGATAGGAAGAAAATCAGCTCATCTGAAATGTGGTATTGGAGAAGAGTGCTGAAGATACCATGGATAGCCAAAAAGACAAACTAATGGGTCCTTGAACAAATCAAGCCTAAATTCTCCCTGGAGGCCAAGATTATCAAATTAAGCCTGTTGTACTTTGACTACATCATGAGAAAGCATGACTCTCTAGAAAGGATAATAATGCTAGGAAAGGTAGGGAGTTGCAGAAAGAGAGAAAAACCACATGCCAGAGGGATAGACTCAATTGGGGAAGCTACAGGTTTGAATATACAGGAACTAAGCAGAGCAGTGGAGGACAGGGAGGTTTGGAGACATCTCATCCACAGGGTTGCTATGAGTCGAGGCTGACTTGAGAACTGTTAAGAACAACAATTTTGGAACTCAGAAATATGAGGACCAGGTTAACACAGACACACGCACCATTCCTATGTGTCATGATCTGGACTAGACACATGCATACAGATACTTGTTCTTGGTTGTTGCCTTTTTTAAAAGGCAGTTTTAAGGACGCTTTTAAAAAATGTGCTTAACACAATGTATAGTTTGGCCCTAAAAATGCTGAAAATAACTCAGTCTTGAGCAGTCTTGTGAAACACTGCTTGTTACATCCCAGTCTGACAGCAACCCATTAAAAGCTCCAGCCTATTTCAGTAATAGCACTGCTGGATGTACCATATTCTGGTTGTAACTACCCATTAAGGGAACTCTTTTGAGCCATACTGTTAAAACATGGCTAAAATGATGTTGACATTTCTAGTCATTTTCAGTAAGATCCCAGTTACTCTGTGTAAAGCAAATGCCTCACTCGCAATAACTCAAAATTATGTGGTTATGTGGCCATTATAATCTTTTCAGACTATTAAGCAGTGTAATACAGATCTGCTCATCTCTTGATAGGATAAGTAAATTTAAAAGAAGGTTGAGCAAGTATATATGTTGAGAAGGAGAGATGTTACTTGGTTTTCAAAGGCAAATTTGTATGCAAGATTGGTGCAGAATGATTCATTCCAAATGTAAACAGGAAACTGTTCAGTCATGACAAGATATTTCCTAGAGGAATATTTTTCTATCTCATCTTTTATTTGTGAGTATAATTCTATAACATAATTTCATAGCCCATCTCGACTATAACATTAGTTTTACCAAGTTTTAAAGGATTTCTTCTCTGCAGAGGGCCTCTCCATTTAGCAGGTCACAGTGTTCTTTTTCCTGTATGTTTCCATTTTAGGGGCATTTGTCCAGGACTTTATACATCTAACCATCTTTAATATTATTTTTGTCCTTGCTAAGTCAATTCTGAGTCTCTGTTCAAGTAGGAAATAGATTTTTCATGTAACTTGCATTGCTGCACAAAAAATCAGACAAAAGGTTTCCCATAAAACTAGGCAGGATGACATACAAGAATAAAAAATTCACCTCTGTTGGACAGCCACATAATTCAAACTGCAGATTGTAAAGATGGAAAAGAAGACATTTTGCTGCCCGAGAATCCTGAATTACTGGATATTAATTCTTAATGTAAATCCAAAACAGATGCTGTCAGATGTGTTGGCTGAATGGCCGTAATAATAATAAAGAAAGATGCTGTCAGAACAGGACAGTCCAAAGTGGACTTCTCAATCTGCAATAGTTCTAGAATTCAGACAGTCCAACAGGGTAGGCTTCCTCAATCAACCCATTAAATATATTGGACCACAGGTCTTTGGAACTGGGACATTCAGGCAGTACCTTATTTTCCTGCGTATAAGACAACTTTTTAACCTGCAAAATCTGTGGTTAAAGTGGGGGGGGTCGTCTTATACGCCGGGTATAAGGATAAGGAGGATAGGGGTGCTAAAACTCTATATTTTGACTGGAAAAATGGGGGGGTCGTCTTATACGCCGGGTCATCTTATACGCCGGAAAATACGGTATATTGGGATTAATTGACAATCTGCTAGTAACACCTGGCAGCTGTTGGAAGAGCAGGCAAATCAGAGAGGATGCTACACCACTGAGCATGCCATCACACCATCAGTTTTATAGAAAAGAAACACATACTCTTTCCCACAGAAAGGAAGATGGTTCAGCCATGTTTTCAGACTTTCTATTAGCTTTGATGGGAGCTTGCAAATGTTACCTATGCATGACAGCTCCCAGAATCCTCTAAGCAGCATGACAATTGGCCATGCTAAGTGGAATGGGAAGTCTGGAAGTTGCAGTCCAAATGGTAAGTTTACCAGGCTCTTGACTGAAATGTAAGAATTGAAGAGGGAAAGGCTTGTTTCCCATGACTTCATGGGAATTGAACCTTGATTCCAGAGTCATAGTCCAAAGCTCAAACCACTACACCACCTGGTTCTTATCATCTACAATATGGGGGAACAATAATATTTACTGACTAGCCTTATAGGTTTAGATAACAGATATGAAGCTCTTTGAATGTTGGTAAGCGTGGTACAAATATTGGTAAGCATGGTACAAATATTAAGTATTTTTTACTGGAGTAACTTTCCACTCCATTTGTTGATCATGTTTCTATGAAAGATGGAAAATATCACTCTTGCAGAACACGATGTGCCATTCACATCAATAGATTCAGAGAAGGTAGAAGAGTGTGTGAACCTGAACAAGAGAAAATGAATGATAAACTAAGGGAGCTTTATCCCAAGTCAGGACCACTCCCTGGCAAAAGTATTTTACAATTCATTTCATGTTGCTGAAAGTTTTTTTTTTTTTAATGAAGGACAAAAAGATGCAGTTTGTCCATGATGCACTGTCAACTGGGTAAACATGATATTTCAAGGATGGTGAGAAGAAACCTGCCAGAACTCAAAAATCTTCAAGGGAAGGCTTTCTCTTGGTCCCACCACCATCACAGATTCAGCTTGATGAGAACAGGAGAGAGGGCCTTCTCAGTGGCTGCTCCCACTCACGGGACGTTACCATTCAAAACATACAAAAGCAAATACATCAACAAAAGCCTACTTGGGTGCAATTACATATTAAAACCCTGATTGAAAAGAATAGCTTTTGCCTGCTGGCCCCCTATCTGCTTTCCTTTTGCCTCCAGGCAAAAACTTTTCTTTTCAAGCAGGCTTTTAATATGTAATTGTACCCAGGGAGGCTTCTTGTTGGTATATTTGCTTTTATATGTTTTTAATGGTTTTATATTTTTAACTAAGTATGTTTTAATAGGTTTTTTAAACTTGTTGTATTGATATGATGTTTTTGATTCTGTTTTTAAAGTTGTACTGTTGTTTAAATATTTTTTGTGAGCCTCCTTGGGTCTAATTTAGGAGAAAGGCAGCAAATAAAATAAATATTAATGCAATAAAAGTTCATCATGGTAATTCCCAAGTAAGAAAATCCATACTCTACTACAAATAATCTCTTTAATTCAATTTCCTTTGCAGTTCCCTGTAGCAAAGTAGTGAATGAAGAAGTGCTTGGAAAGGTTCTTCTGGCTTCTGAAAGGTGCAGAAAGAATCCAAGATCTCATGTTTCAAGGATTCAGTTGCAAAGATACAAAAGACAAGTCAAAGGAACAGACAATATGTATGCATTTTAATTAATTAAATGATTAAACAACAATAGTAAATGGCAAAGAGTCACAATGGCTCTCAAAGTTGCCTGTACTTGCCAAGTGTCATCCAGAACTAGAACATGATGAAACTGATGGAGAATTATAACTTTACAATTAACCATTGTACACTCCATTTGACACTGGATGCCTTGCAATGTCTGCCTCCACCAACAGAAATTTGGAGAGGAGAGCTGGCCCACATCATGATGCTGACTAAAGCAAAGCAACAAATGGGACATTACCCTCCTTCAGTCATTCAAGTCAAGGTGCTATTATAAAATCTATCCAAATAATTTAGGCATATGCGACTGAAAACCTCATAAATATGTCTTGCCATCCTTGGTAGTAAAAATGCTCCAATAACAAATGAAATGGCTAATCTGCTATCCTCTCATGACATCTCATGATATTTGCTGCTCATTACCCAGCAGTGAGAGTACACACTATAAGCTGTGCTTTCTTCTTTGTGGCGTTAGTATAACACAGGGGCCGGCAACCTACGCTCCCCGAGCTGGTTCCGGCCCAGGTCGCCAGACTTACCGGCCCAAGCAGACTCCTGCCACCGCCGCGCGCCACCGCCGCGCATTTTTCCTCCATGCGGCTATGTGCGCCGCCACCGCCATTTTGTTCTCCAAAATGGCGGCTGTGACTCTTTTGCGCATGCACTGTACTCCTGCGCATGCGCAAACGCGTCATGGCCACCATTTTGGAAATCAAAATGGCAGCCACCATATGCGCAGCGGCAGCATGTGTGGGGGGTCGCACGCGGCAGCAGGGAGTGCACGCGCATGCGCGCATGAGCGCGCGCACCACCATTCCCCCCCCCTCAGCCCAACGGAGAGGAGGACTTTGGGGGATCGGTCCAGGGCTGAAAAAGGTTGCCTACCCCTGGTATAACAGAATGTTTTCCTGATAGGCTAGGCGGATGCTGTATTTATCCCTAACTACACTTTATTTTTAATTATCTCTGTTTTTATGTCTAGTTTCCAAATGGCTATCTAAAATTCTGGGATCCTGCATGTATTTTCATATATGCTTTCTTAATCTCCTAACATTCTAAACTCCTTTGTCACTCTATTTGTATGTTTGTTTTTCCTTTTCACTTTCTCTTTCCTTATTCTTTTATGATTTCTCCCTTTTGATCTTTCCAATCGTATATCAGTCTTTCTAGAATGTATTTATTTTATTTTATTTTATTTTATTTTATTTTATAATGTCTATGTGTTAAGAGCTGGTTGGAAAATATGTCATACTCGTAGGAACCCATTTTGGGAGAAAGGTGGGATATTAAATAAGTATGTAATTAACTCTAGAAGCTAAATCAGTGTCACTTTTATCTTTATTTCACTCTCTCTTTCCGTGTGTGTGTATGTGTGTGTGTCAAGTTGCTTGTCGACTTACGACCCCATGAATCTGACAGGGTTTTTTTAGGCAAGGATTACTAAGGTGGTTTTTGCCAGTTCCTTCATCTGAAATAAAGCCTACAGCACCTGGCATTTGTTGGTGATCTTCCATCCAAGTACTAACCAGGAATGACCCTGCTTAGCTTAGCTTCCAAGATCAAATGGAATGGTGCTTTTAGGGTATTTTGGCCCTTTCTCATTACCAGACTATGAATCCCAGAAAGCTGTGTGTGTGTGTGTGTGTGTGTGTGTGTGTGTGTTTGTGTTACAGGTCTTCCAGTGAGATAACCCTGGTTGATCATTAAAGGAAGTTCTGTGGGTGAGGTAGTCAGGGAATAATGTAGAAAGTATATTGAAATCTGAATGTAGTTGTAAACATTTATAATTGAATACCAAGATACAAACTGACCTCCTGCTTCCTTAGATCTTAATAATCTCCAGATAGCAGAAAGAAAATATTTTTTCTTAATAATGTCCAGATGCCAGATAGAAAATAATTTTCCAGAAGATTTTTTTAAAGTCACAGCTTCTAATACTAGAAAGCCTCAATATTTTTCTTTGCTGAGTGCATGTTTGCATTCTTAATTTTATTTCCTGCCCCACTTTATTTCTGTTACTTTTTTTTCTTTTAGTTAAATATCGAGAAGTTTTAGAAAGGCGAAGGATCTTTTGCAGTTTAATTTGTTTCATTCATATGCATGTCTTTTATAATAATAATTGTATGCCTGTTTGAATGTTTGACCCCTTATGAATAACTTCAAGGTTAGAAAGGTTGTGACTATATTTTCAATCTACTTATCAAATCCAGTCTAGTGCATGTCTATCCTGAACCAAGTCCTGTTCAATTCAAAGTGGCTTACTCTCAGTTAAGGGGATATAGAAAAAACAGCTTCAGTTGCTATATGGTCTTTTGGAATCCAAAGGCTGAAAGAAGCCAATTTTTCATTATTTCCTTTAAAATTTCGATCCAGCTGTTCCATGCTTATTTGAACTGTCATTGTAGCATGCAGTTCTTTAAGGGAATATGAAGTACTACTAATAATTAGTATAGTGAAATGTATCTATTTCTACTTAAATTCTTAGTTTTTTCCTATGTGTGTGTGAGGAGGAGATCAATATACAGTATGTTTATTTTAGGGAGATTAGGTCAACACGAGTTCGTTGTTCAACAAAGCAACCCCCCCCCCATTCCCTCACTTGGATTGTTGAATTAATTTACTTCTATTTTGTAAACATGTAACTGTTTGATGGTTATGTATTTTATGTTATTTTGTGGTGAGCTGTTTTGTTTCCTTTCTGTGAGAAAAGCAAGATCAAAATTATTGAAAATAAAACATAATGAGTTCTGTGTGACCCCAACATCTGACTTTCGGGGCTTGGAAATGTTACAAGTTTGGACTATGGCTTCCAAAATCTCCCAGTTGGTATGATGAGTGGCTGTGCTGAGTAAGTGATTCTGGCAATGCGATTAAATAAAAGAAAAATTTCATGCACTTTGCTAACTGTAGTCCTAATGGTCAGGTATGATTTTTCTTAGGACCATTCCCAGGAACAGCAAAGCGGAATGCTACAACTATCTCACCCTAAACATACTTGATCACACCTGATTTTGGAGACTGAGCAATACCAGCCTGGTTACTACTTCAATGGGAAACTACCAGAGAATACCAGTGAAGGGCTACCATGAAGGGCTTCATGAAGGGCTAAGAAAGAGATCTTCCTGAAAACGTGGAAAGTGACTGCCAATCAGAGTGGCCAATACCAGGATAGATGGATCAGTGGTATGACTCAATATGAGGCATGTTCCCTTATCCCTAAGTGCCAGACTAACCACGTGAAAATTAGCAAGATGTTTTACTGGTTGATATCATGGAGCCAGCGTGATGTGGTGTGAAAGAGACCCCAGTGTGGGATAGTGGTTTGGGTTTTGCACTAGGACTCTGGCAGCCAGAGTGCAAATCCTTGCTCGACCATGGAAACACCCTGGGGGAGCTTGGGCAAGCTACATTCTCTCAGCTGCAAAGGAAGACCAAAACAACCCCTTCTGAACAAATCTTGCCAAGAAAACTCCATGATAGGTTGCCTAGGGTTGCCATAAATCAGAATCAACTTGAAGGCATACAGCCTTCAACAGGTAGGTACAACAACCATGTACCTAATACATATGACTGATGCAACTAATGAAATCTTCTATATGCACCATTTTTTCTTTCAAAATTTCTCTGTGCATTTGACAAAATTATGCAGAATTTATGAAGGAATGATGGCTCTCTGGGAGGGGTACCTTGAGCAGTCACTTGGGTATCAGTCTGTGCCAAGGGAATTGCCAAGATGAGCCTTGTATATTTCGCATTTAAATGATGACAGGTGGATAAAACAAGGCCTCCAGATTTTCTGAGTACTTGGGGGAATTGCTTCCAATGCCCTAGTCATTTCTAAGGAGAAAAGGAGGACCTTTCTCCGTAAAAGAGGAAATGTATTCTGTTTTGGCCATTTCTGTACTTTGGTCATAGGCCAGAAATTTTTGTCACAGTCCCTATGTGGAAAACCTGTACCAGTTGCCTCATTGCTGAATGCATATGCAGGGCTTTTGCTAACCTGGTGCTCTCCAGATGTGTTGGTCTACAGTTCCCATCATCTCCAGCCATCGTGCTAGGGATGATGGGACCTTTAATCTAATTGACACAGGATTCAAGATAGCTGTTATATGGAATTGTGAAGTTCCAGTAAAGACTGACAGGTGTTAAGTATGTTAAAGTGTTATCACTAAGTGATGAGACTGTAAAACTGTTCTTCATTTTTTTTATAATAACCTCATCCTAAAATATGAAACGTTTGTTTTCACACTAAAATGGGTAGTGGTGGTGGTGGTGGTGGTGGTGGTGACGATGATAAGGAGGAGGAGGAGGAGGAGGATAGTAATAGAAGAAGACCTGATGAGACATTTCTTTCAGTCATTTAGGTGCATGGTTCTCTCTATTAGATAAGAACTGAAGAATCCTGTTTCTTCTTCCTCCTCTCTCTCTCTCTCCCTCCCTTCCCTCCCTCTTTCCCTCCTCCTCCTCCTCCTCCAAGCATATAAAGGGTTAAGTCCTATGTAAGAATATTTTTTGCAGATATAGCAGTGCATTTGGCTATTTTTGTTTACTTCTCTTCCGTCTTTGATTTAATTAATAGGATCCATCTTTGAGACAAGCTTGCTGGGGTCAATACTGATAATTGGCTGTTGTTCCTGGTCTGTGAATTTTACTCAAATGTAACTATGTGGGTGAATGTTAGCACAGATGAAAGATTGATGGAGAAACTTTGTAAATTAAAAGGAATTAAACAAGGTTACTTCCTGGCACCCATCCAGTTTAATCTATATATTCATAATATTGTATCTGACTTAAACTGCTCAGATTATTTCTCCCCACCAACAGGGAACCATAAAAATGCAATTCTAATATACACTGATGACATTGAATTTCAGCTGAAGAGGAATCTGAATAAACATTATGATTTCTGTCAAACAGACCAGATTATAATTAATCTTGTTAAATCTAAGGTGATGGTTTTTTGCAGACATCCTCCCAGTTTTAATTGGGGTTCAGATGGAAATAAGATAGAACATGTTCCTGCCTTCAAAAATTTGTTGGTACATTTTGATGAGAACATTTCTTGGAAGATCTAGTTACAGTCAGAATATTTGAATAACAGGACAGAAAGTAGCCCAAGCTATTTTGATTTCTTTTTTAAATTCTATAGAGAGGCAGGTTGGTAATTCCAACACTGAAAATGTTTCTTGGAAAAGTAGTTGCTCAAATCAAATGTGGAATTGAAGTCTGGGGGAAAAGGCTAGAGGGCTGGAGATTTTCCAAAATACTTTTCTGAGGAACTTACTGGCAGTACCTACAGGGACTTCAGTTCCATTCTTCAAGGCAGATGCTGGCATGGTATCAGTAAAAGCTAGGGCTCAAAAAGCAGCTCTCCTATATTATAAGTGGATCTTGGATAGGACAGAAGACTAGCATCCTAAGTTTTCTTTGAGAAAACAGTGAAAAAATAGTGATTGGGCTAAAAGATGTGAAGAATACCTAACTTTTAAAAGCCCTTTACCAGATATTGCACCGGTTGAAAATAAACTGAAAGATTAGATCAGGGGTAGGCAACCTAAGGCCTGGGGGCCGGATGCAGCCCCCAGAGGCCTTTGGACTGGCCCCAGGCTGGTCCTGCCACCCCCCGCCATGATGATATTGATTATTGTTATTACTTGTTCTTGGGGTTTTCTTGGCAAAATCTCCACAGGGGTTTTGCCATGGCTTTTCAGGGACTGAGAGAGTGTGCATGCATATTTTTTTTAATTTTTATTTTTTTTAAAATATATTTTAACATTTATTTATTTATGGTGCTTCGACCCCCCCATTGTCTGAGGGACAGCAACCCAGCCCCCGGCTCAAAAAGGTTGCCTACCCCTGGATTAGATGGACAAAATAGATAATAATCAAGATTTTGATCTAATCTGGCAGGCCTACCCAGATGATTTTTAAATTATGAATTTAAATTATGAATTTTAAACTGGGTTTTTAAAATATGTATTGGTCTTATATTTTCTGTTAAAATGATGCTGTGATTTTTAATTGGTTTATGTGTTTTAACTGCTGTTATATGTTGCATTTGATCCATTGGTGTTCCATACCTTTATCTATAGGGACAAGTGGGTATGAAATAAATATATTGTTAATTTTATTATTGTTGTTAATCAGCTCTTCAAATTTTTCCGATTGACATTATTTCCCGAAAGTAAATTCTGAAAAAGCTCAGAACTTGCAAATGCCTCTCTAAGAAGTGCATTTACATGATTACATTTTCCAACTGTATCTACAATCATTTTTGGATGGAAAATACAGGTATGTTCCACGGAGTTTATGGTTCCATATTTATGAGCAGCAGAGGCTATTTCACACTGCTTACTATAATGCCACTTATATCAAAACCCCAGGAAGAGATTCCTGGGACAGATTATGGCATTCCTATAAGGTGAGAGTCCTTCCATGAAAATTTGTGCTTTGCTTTGCTTGTTTCAATGTTAGCTTTTTTGTTATTTTTTAAATAAAAAATTATCTTAAGATTGATATGAGAATGGCAAAAACCTTGAATAATTTCCTTTAAAATGCCTCAGAAATGTAAAGTAACTTTGAAAAGTGATAGGAAAACCTTCTTCTTGTCTCTACACACAAGTCATTGAACATTTG
>JAIPUX010001880.1:12544205-12555732 GCA_020142125.1 Phrynosoma platyrhinos | reverse complement strand
AAAAAAAAAAAAAAAAAAAAAATCAACCCGCACCCCCCACCCACTTCAAAGTTCATAGTATCTATAGTGAGCAAGTTCCTTTGGTGCCTGAGACACAGGATATCCTGTGACAATTGTTTTCCCAGATCTGGCAATAAAGATGCAAAAACAACCAAGTAAACTGATGACAATTTGCTGTTCTTTCATCACACCCAACATCTGTGTAAGTATCTAATGTTAGGAATGGTTCTGTTTCCTGCTGGGCCTCATTCCCACTTACATTTCAACTGGTTTGTGATTCGCCTTCGCTCCGTGTCAGTAAATCAGTTCCAAAAGGTCTATCATTCCCACTATAAAAGTGGATCTTTTAATTATTCCCTTGTAATTGCTTCTTTTTTGGCACTATTGCTGTTCACACTAGTTTGCGCCCCTTTAAAATGCATGTCAATCATCCACACATCATCGGTGACACAAGCGGCAACAAAGTGAGGACAGGGCCATTCCTCTTTTTTGAGAGCCATCATCAGCCTTGTAGAAAGTTGTAGGGAAGAGGGAAACCAGGGGTCTGTGTCCTCCTTTTTGCAAGCCATCAGCCTTGGGGAAAGTTGTGGGGATGGGAGGAAAATCGCCCATAGGTCACACTGCAAAGCAAAGGCAGCGCTGAGAGGGAGAAAAATGGCTGATTTCCCAAAAACTGAGGTGGGATAGTAAACACCCCTCTGCCAACCTCCTCTTCCATTAGTCCCTCCTCTCCAGTATGATCTAATTCAGATCCGTTGTTCCCACTTATTGAACATGCTTCTGAATCGGTTATTTTCAAAAGAATTGCCAGGAAATTACTGTCAGAAAAGTGCAGGTTTTTTGTGTTTGCCTCGCTTCATCGCGACTGAAACTGAGCTCAATAGGATCAAAACCAGTTTCAAGTGGGGATGAGGCATATATAACCCAATCAGTCATTCAAGTTAAATCATAGTGGGAATGAGGTCATGGATTCCACCTTTTGTGGGACCACTGATATTCTCAAATACCTTTCTGTGAGACTATAACCTAAGTCCACCAACTGGTGTTTTATGTTCAAGAACACATATACAAAACCAGTCTGTAAGCTGCACACGTGTTCATTTCTATACATGTTTAGGAATACTCAATGATGGCTGCAATCCTGTTTATCTTACATGTCATTAAACTCCCCTATGGAAGCAGTTGATGTTTTTGCCCAATGAAGAACAGTATATTCAGTGTAAGGTTGCAGAGTTCTGCACATGGTACCATTACACATGGACACACAATGCACAATGGATGTTGTACACTGCTGTGAATGGATACACATTGTGCATACAGATGTACATTTGGCATCACAATTTACTAACAAGATCCTTTTGCATGAACACCATGTAAGATTGTGAACATAAATTTACACTCTATCTCCTCAGAGTAGGTTCTTGGCCAAAATTTCAGTCAATTTACTTCCAAGTAAAGTAGTGTAGAAGTGGGCATTATCCTTACCTCCTTGGAGAAGGATGCTTTTATTAGGAAGAGATGGCAAGTCTTCTGTCATGGGAACAATGTAAATAGTTTCTGTGTTGTTTACACAGCTAATTGGAAGTTGCACTTCACTGGTGTTGCTGTACAGCACAAGGCCCACAGTGAATAACTAGAGTGCTGTTTATTTGTTTATTAAAAATATATTGATTAAAGTGATCTTCCTCTCCAGCTTGTTCATCCCTTGTGAGTTGTTCTGTGTAACTGAGGTCAGCAGCATAGTTACACCTCAACAATCAAATAGCCACTGACAGTCAGTGCATTAGTATAATTTATGCATTCATAAAAACTTATAATAGACACTTATTTCTAAAATGTAATGGTAATAATGGAGCAAGTCAGCAGTTTGTCACTCCTAATAAATCATTCTTCCCAGATTCATACCATTCAGTCTTTGTGCTGGTTACGTGAAGGCATAGTGATTCATTGGCAGACACTTCCCAAGTTCACTAATCACACATCTCCTAATTGCAGAGTTCTAGAAATCATGCCGCTTCTCCTCTTTTATAGAAATCATTCTACCTCTACAATTTTATGGTAATTTGTAAAGGCCTGGTTATAGTACTTTGAATTAAAAAATTACTTTTTCCTTCAATTACCATGATCCAATGAAGACTTTTAATTGGAGAGGAAGAATGCCAGCATATGCCTGGTTTCCATCTGATACTATAAATGCACAATACCTAACAGTATTTAGGGAATGACAACAGAATCCAAGTGCTGGGTTGAGGAAGGAAGATTCACTGTTGGACTACTTCCACATACATAACCTATGCAGTTCATGGCAGTTAGCAGGGCTGATGAGATGCAGCCTTGTTGTTGTTGTTGTTGTTGTTTGGCCTTTCTATGTCACTTAATTTGTATTTGTATCCCTCTACCCATGAAATCAACAGGAGGGACATTGCCTATGCCACCACAAGCCTGGCATAGATTTGGGTCCCAGTCTGGGCTCAAAGATGAAAGTGCGAAGGTAGGCTTACTGCTGAACATAAAGAAGACAAAAATAATGTCCATGGAGGATCTACAAAAACTCACCCTAAATAATGTGGAAATCAAAATAGTTAAAGATTTCCCATATCTTGGATCAAACGTTGATCAGAACAGAGAGTGCAGTCAAGAAATCAGAAGAAGGCTAGGAATAGGAAAGGCAGTGATGAAAGAACTAGAAAAGATTCTAAGGAGTAAAGATATACGGTTACATATTAAAGTTGGAATCATACAAGCCATTGTATTCCCCATCACCATGAATGCATATGAGAGCAGGACAATAAAAAAAAAAGCATATAAGAAGAAAATCAACTCATTTGAGATGTAGTGCTGAAGAAAAATGCTGAGGATACTGTGGCTAGCCAAAAAGACAAACAAATGGGTCCTAGAACAAATCAAGCCTGAACTCTCCCTGGAAGCCAAAATGACTAAATTGAGGCTACCATACTTTGGCTACATCATGAGAAGGCACAACTCATTAGAAAAGACAATAAGGCCAGGAAAGATTGAGGGCAGAAGGAAGAAAGACCATGTGCTAGATGGATTGATTCAATCATGGAGGTCATTGGTCTTAATTTACATACAGGTCCTAAGCAGAGCAGTGGAGGACAGGGCCAGTCCACCACTGATAGTTGAGTTACCTTGGAGAGCATTCTGAGGCCTCCACAATTCACATGCCACCAGAACATCAGAAGTCCTTCCTGTTGATAGACTAGTATGCTTGCCCTTGCCAGGGACCATGGAAGTTATAATTTTAAAAACTAATTTTTCCAGGATCTGGCCTTTGGTGGAATGAAAATTGTTTTAAAGGCCTGCAATTCTGCACATACTCCTCTCCACACTAATTCGATGAGGCTGTCTGTACTTTGGGACAGGCACAAACAGACTGATACACTATTTCTTCCTAGTATGCTTACTAAATCTACAGTCAGGCAATATCTTTATTAAGGCAAACCAACCCTGCATAAAATTTGGACGAGCTTTCCAGATCTTTAGAACTCTTCATCAGGGGGAAGAGGAATAGTGGAGGTTGACTTTATGCTGAAATCATTAAGTCTGTCAGACTCTTAAGAAGATGTAAAGCAGGGTGGACAACTTGGATTCTCTCTATTATTTCACAGACAAAAAGTGGGACACTTGGGGGATTGCATGCAGCTCATGGGTCAAACTTTCACCACTCCTGACTAAAGAAATTACAGTTGTTCCTCCCTGTTTGCAGACTTTAAGTCCGTGATCTCGCTCTTTGTGGGATGGACAAACAGGTAGGGATAAAATGACCACATGTGCCACAGGGGTGTGTACCATTATTTTTAATGGGGTTAGAATATTTGCAAGCCATCGTTTTGATGCACAAATAGATTAGGGCCTTGTAGCCTTTGGGTTCGCTTTATGCCTTGGATTGGTGTGGGGGCCAAAAATACATTGCTAATTCTCCCATAGTTATATATGTATAATAAAAAAAATGAAGTACTTAGGTATTTTTCCAACCTTAGTAGATATATAGGTTCCTCAGAAGGCAATGCATAGAAAAATATAGCAGGTTTTATAGCATACACATCATGTGGGGGGATAAATTTTGGATGGTATATGAGATTTTTAAAGATATAGATGCCAAATTGAGTGATTTTCCCCAATGGCCAGAAGAGAATAAAAGTCTTATAGTACCAACCTCAGACACCCATCACTTTCCAGCTGTAGAATTATTCTTATTCAAATAGAGGATAATGACATTTAAAACTATATTTCAAAAAATGATCCTTTCTGTATGGATAGCTCATTAGCTGACTCGTTGAGAATATACTTTCCATAGAATATTGTCTTGAACAGTTATAAAAATTTCATAGATTCTCAGACCTATACTACTAATATTATATTTCCCTTCAATGTACCCAGTAACTCTTTACAGAACTTAAGTGAATTAAATACATTCCTGATTCTAGGACTTTCCCCAAATAGTACAAGAGACCAAGGTCAATATTTTGCACAGAATATATGAAAAGACATTATCTTTGTGCTCTTTCCCCCATTCCTCTCAGTTCCATGCATCTATTACAGCACATGAAATTCATTGGCTATGGGAACCTTGTGCAAAGGAGGCTAATGGAGAAATTTTGTCTGCCAATTATAGCTTGTGCAGAAGACACACATTATGCAATCTGAACCCATTAAAAGTATGGCTGCAAAATGTCATTGGTTTAATTTGCTCGATTAATCAACGTAAGCATTTGTTCAGCAATATCGCAAAGGAAGACAATTTTAATTAGTGGGGATAGGAGCTAAGGGCATGCTTATTTAGGTTCCCCTCCTTTTTTTGAAGAAGAAATCTTGGTTTTGGTAGGTGGCTATCACTAGGCTTAGCTGCAAATTATCACTGATGACAGTCATTCAGTCATTCATTTAAAAAATAAGTTTGACCTTACTGCTTTTTTCATAGAATTGTCAGGCGTCAATCTGGAATGTGTTCCTCATGTGGATTGGGACCCTGAAGCTATTTTCTTTTGCAAACTGCCACCCCATACCCACCAACATTACACAGAGAGTGGACAAGATGGCAAAAGTTTTTAATGAGGAAGAATACACAAGCTTGGAAAGAATGAAGTAGTTTGCTTTTGCCTTACTCTACAGGGGAGAGCAAGATTCCTTCCCTTTCTCCCCTGATGAATTAATTAAGTGCAAACTAGGGTTGTCAGTTCAGGATTGCTCCAGACCAGGGGTCAGCAACCTATGGCCCATGGGTCAGGTCCAGCCCCCCAAGGCCTTTGGACCAGCCCCTGCCACCATTGCCACTGACCCCCGCCAAAATGGCAGCCATGACTCGTTTGCGCATGTGCAGTACTCCTGCATGCATGCGCAAACGAGTCACAGCTGCCATTTTGGAAAACAAAATGGCGGCCGCGATGTGCGTGGTGGCGGTGGTTGGTGGGGGCTGCATGAGCGTGTGCGCGCCACCATTCCCCCCCCCCTCAGCCCATGGAAGACTTGGAGGCCAGCGGTCCGGCTCTAGGTAAGAAAAACTTACCGAGCCCTGCTCCAAACTCTGAGCTTTTGAGACTAAAACCTGAGAATTAGGGGTGGCCTCTAGTGATATCATTAAGTTTTATAGATTAAGTACCAACCACAATTGTTCACAGCTTGTCATCAAAGCCACAAACACACACACCTAGAAACTGAAAAAGAGAGAGATAATATTGACATCCATAAAAAATATGAATTTGTTGCCCTGGTGCAATTAAGCCAATGTCCACAAAGGGAGGAGGAGAATTTATAGTTTTATTTGCTGCAATGAGTAGGTATCAGTGGTCTCATGATCCAAAAGACTGACACAAGAGCTTATCACATGGCCAAAAATGCCGGTTTACCTTTGCCGGCTTCAATCTTCTTCCAGGATACACCCGGACGTTATCACACGTATGCCGACGCTGATTTTGCCATGATGCTGCCAGCCAAATTCAGTCCGGGTCAGATGTGGGCTGAAGCTTCATTCAGCTTCCAAATTTTCAAAAACAGAACCTTCCGACTTTGAAAATTTGGCGGCTAAATGTGGCTTCAGCCTGTGTATGACCCGGGATGACTTTGGCTGATGACATCGTGGCAAAATCAGTGGTGACTTACACGTGATATCCCAGAAGCAGATTGAAAGCAGCATTTCTTGGCCATGCGATAAGCTCCACAAAGGAAAGAAACAAACATTAATGTATATATCAGGGGTAGGCAACCTTTCCCCTTTAAGGGCCGAGGGACTTCAGTTCCCAGAATCCCAGGAGCTATTGGCCAACATGGGACTATTGGCCAACATGGCTGAGGCTTCTGGGAACTGAAGTCCCTCGGCCCTTAAAGTGGAAAGGTTGCCTACCCCTGGTATATATATTTTCCATATGATAATCACACAGCATCCTATCTCTACATAGCCATAGTGTTGCTACTTAGCAGGTCACATTTCTAGAGGTTATCTTTTGACAGAGAGGTGTGGTTTAGAGTTTGTGCCATCAATAAAGCACCCAGAGTTTGGGAACTCTGTACAACTGCGGAAAGCATCCAAGCTGTGCAGGCATCAGCCATAACTAGGCATAGCTAGTTGCCCCTTTATCAACCATGTTTGCATCAGACCTTGTAGTTTTGTCCTTCTCATTGCTTTTTCCATTCTCTATTTCTCTGTCAAGGGTTGCTAGCTATATCTTGAAGAACTATAGCAAAGGGCAGGGACAGATAAGCAAACATTTTCTATTCTATTCTTTTGGCATGCTATTTTCTAGTGATGTCTCATACTGGTTTCTCTTACTGGCTTACACCCAGTATGCTACATCAATATTTTCCTGTTTAGAAATTAAGAAAGAAATCTTAACTAAAATGGCTGTTCCCCAATCTAGGTGAAATGAAAGGACTTTATTTCTCCTCACTAATCTAGAAAAAATAAGTAACATTTAATCCAGCCCATTTGCTTCCAGCCAGAAGGTAGATACAAGGCAGAGCAGAGGGGAGCGCTGGTTCTACAATGACTGGGTGGGGAGGAGGAAACTAAAATCAGCTGCTGCTACATTGCAGAATTAATGCAGTTTGGCACCACTTTAACTGTCATGGCTGCATGGTATGGAATCCTGGGATTTGTAGTTTG
This sequence comes from Phrynosoma platyrhinos, assembly GCA_020142125.1. NCBI lineage: Eukaryota > Metazoa > Chordata > Lepidosauria > Squamata > Phrynosomatidae > Phrynosoma > Phrynosoma platyrhinos. The sequence goes on along the minus strand of JAIPUX010001880.1, from coordinate 12,548,612 downwards.
TTGTGCTCTCTGACAGAGAAAACTAAATATCTCACAAAACTACAAATCTCAGAATTCCATAGCATTGAACCATGGCAGTTAAAGCAGTGTCAAACTCTATTAATTCTGCAATGTAGATGCAGCCTAAGTAAATACATAGACCACCTGGAGAGTCTTTGCAAACTTTAGCTTGTAAACTGTGGCAAGCTATGGCCTAGCTGAGCTGGAGAATTGCATGAAGAGATTTTTCTTGTCTGCACAGATGAGCCCACCAAAACTGGAGAATTTGCAGCCTTGTCTGCCGTCTTGAGATAACCCACAAAAACTAGAGATTTGGGGTCACGCACTCTTTTGGGGGCAGAAAAGGGAGGATTGGGGCCGTGGTATGCGGTTGACATGACCCCAATCTGCCACTCCCAGAGCCGCCCCTTTAGCCTGGTCTATAAAGGCCCTTAGGGGGGATGCAGATGGCAAAAAGTGCTGTCTTCAATCCCAGGAAGGGGAGGGGCAGCCAGACGCCGGGCGCCCCAACTCCTTTCTGAGGACGTCATTGGAGCACCTGTCGTTGCACACAGCAAGCACTCAAATGATGTCCTTCCGGCTCAGCGTCTGGACATACTGAGCTGGAAGGAGCGCGGAAGAGGTGCCAGGCGCTTCTTCCGGCATCCCTTTTGGCTCCTCTGAAAGGAGCACTATTTTAGCGCTCCTTTTCAGAGGCGCCATAAGGGTGGATCAGGGCCGAGGCATGGGGCAACCTTGGTCCCAATCTGCGGCTTCTCAGGGTGGCCCATGGCCACCCGTCTGTAGAGGCCCTCAGTTAACTATACTTATCCAAGTAGCTAATGTAGAATACGGGCCCACATTCCTAAGTTATTTTTGCTTTGGAGGTAAAAAAATATTTTTGGAGACACAAAAATATATATATCGGGCGGGGGGTGGAATACTTCCACAGGCTGGAAAATAAAATGTTGATATTTTGCACAATGAACTGTGGGAGGTACAATGCTCTGCATATTTCCTTATGAATGACCCCCCACTCCATATTCAATGGGGCCTATTCCCTTACAAGGCTACTCCTATTACTAGGCAGTGCCTTGGGCCACAGATGCTAAGGTCAGAAAAGGCATTCTTAAGCTTTTCCTCCTCCTGATCTTTTCTCTATTCTTGAAACACAGCCCAGTGGTTTATCTGCTTATCATAGTAGTGGCAGAAGACCCTGTGCTGATACTTGTATTGTACTTGGGGCTCATTCCCCCTTACATTTAATCCACTTTGCGATTTGGTTTCACTCCTGGTCAGTGAATCGATTCCAGTTGATGTGTCATTCCCACTATGGAAGTGGGTCTTTTCTATGGAAGTGGGTGACATATGGATGGAGGACTGTACCCTGGGATGCAAGCAGCCATGGGTGTCATATGGAGGACTCTCCGCTGCGATGCATGCAACCTTGGGTGTCATATGGAGGCCTCTCCCCTGGGATGCATGCAGCCATGGGTGTCATATGGAGGACTCTCCCCTGAGAAGCATGCAATTTTTTTTAAAAAAATTGATAGTATATGCACTCCATTGTTTTTGCAATTACTTGTCTCATTAAGCCATAGTTGGTCCACTCGCCCAACTTGCCACTTGCAAGTAACTGCAAATATAATGGAGTGCATATACTGTCGTATATATATCATGCACCCATAGGTCACTCAACAAAGCACAAAGGCAATGTTGAGAGAGGGGGAAATGGTGGATTTCCCCAAAAAATGGTGAGGGATGTGCCAACCCTCTGCCACAGTAATCCCTCCTCTTCAGTTTGATGTGACTCAGGTCTGTCATACCCACTTAATGAACACGCTTGCTAATCGCTTCTTCTCATAAGGACTGGGGAAAAATTAGTTTCTGAAAAAAGCGATTTTTTTGCATTTGTCTTGCTTCAAAGCAGCTTCATTTATATACCGCTTCACATCACACTATGGGATATCTAAGTGGTTTACAACTGTAATCTCATTGCCCCCCAACAGTTGGGTACTCATTTTAGTGACCTCGGAAGGATGCAGGTCTGAGTCGAGCCTGAGCTCTGGCTGGTATTGAACTCACAACCTTGTGGTTTATGAGTGAGTGGCTGCAGTACAGGCATTTAACCACTACGCCACCAGGGCTCTTTTTTTTCAAAGTGAGTCCAAATGATTGCAGTCACATCTGAAACCATTTCAAATGGGGACAAGGAGATTTAAAGCAATCAGCAAATCGATGTAAATCATACTTGGAATGAGTCCTAAGTTTCATCTGCCAGTTCTGTCAGCATCTGTACATGGAATGGAGTGGCACCTGCTTGTCTTTTGCAGCAGACAGCAAAATATCTTTGGCTGGACCTGAATCTCTTACTGGAGTGTTTGCAACCAAAGTTATCTCATAACTTTGGTCCCCCATGGTCTGCAAAAAGAAGACATTTGCAATGAGGTTTTCATAACATAAACATTTAAACAGGATACCACAGTGCAACTTTGTACATGTTGGACAGGACACTTTCTTGATATGACGATGCTCTGTAACTCTCACCACCTGGCTGATGTTGATGGCCGTCGTCATCCAACACATCTAGAAAGCATCTCTGCTGGGGGAACAGCTGACACAGTGGTTCAAAGGATGAGCTGTGGGTTCAAATATCACCTTGGCCTCCATCTACAATATGGCAATAATAATGGAGAACTACCTTGAAGGAAAGGTCACAAGAATTGCTATGCACAAATAGCACTTTGAACATTGCAGATGTGCTGCATAAATACTGAAAGTTTCATTAGGAGTGTTACTACTCCCAATAAGAATAAGGATTAAAATGAATTGATGGATGATTTAAAAAAAAAAGTTTGGATGAAGAATTATCGTACCTTAATGGAATCCCTTGTCAGGGGTGGGAATCATTCAGTCCCCCAAATGTGGCTGAACCACAACTCCCATTAGCCTTAGGCAGCATAGCCAACAGTGAGGAATATTATAAGTTGCAGTTCGACAGTATCTGGAAGGGCAGATGATTCCAGCCCATGGCCTACAGCTATTTTTTGGCCTGACCTAGATGAAGGAGATAAGGGTTGAGGTTTGTGTACACAATTACTGGAAGAAGGCTAAAAAGCATGTTGTGTTTGGACTTGATAGAGCCCCTCTGGCTATCAATTCCTGAGTGGCCTTGTTTCAGCTTCTTTGGTGTGTTTGTTCTCCCCTTGGCAGGACTCTTAGAAGTAAAGCTGGAACAGATCACCAGGCCAGTATGACAGAAAACAGTGTTGCACATCCCACACTTTCCAGAGCAGTGATACATCCCAGCAGTAGAATGCCCTGGGTTTGGTTTCCTTACAGAGAAGAGAGGACTCGAGATCTGGTGTATTTGAAATATCTGTGTATTTGAAATATCTGTGTTTTAAAATGAATATGCAAGTAGAGGCAAACTATATTCATATCAGCCCTTGTTCAATTGTAAACCTCAACTGAGGCTTACAGACTCTGTCCTAACATGGAATGTATCAACCACTGGACTCCTTCAAAAAATCAGTAAATGGGGCTTTAACTCCTATAACTCAAATCACTGCTTCATTCATGTTCATTCTTAAATCCATTTTGTCCTACTTCTAAAGTTCATATGAAAATGTATCTGCATTTTGCTATAAAATATCCATTTTATATGCACTTCAATGCATATTCGTGCATAACATTTTTATATGCATTTCAGCATAAAAGAGGCATTTTAGTAAGTAGTTTTGCATGTCTTTACAGGAAAAACTGAATTACAAAATTAAATTAAGTGCAAAATCGAAAGGATATATAGATGCAGCCTTGAGTGAACTATAGTAGCGATGTGCAGGAGTAGAAGATTAGTTTATTTTTACAGGAATTTAACAAAATAATTAAAGAACAACTCATGCAATTAGGAGACATAGGGGCTATGCAGACGGCTGTGGATCGAGGCCATGGCAACCACATGCTGCGGCCTCAATCCTCCCTTTTGCTGCCCCTGAAAGGAGTAGCAAAATGCTGCTCCTTTCAGGGGCAGTAAAAGGGTGCCCTAAGAGCTGGCACGCAGCTCTTTAGTGCCCCTTCCAGCACAGCACATAAAAACGCTGCGCCAGAAGGACGTCCTGATGCCACACAACATGCGTAATGGCACGTGGCATTAGGACATCATCAGGCTGAGGTTGAGGCAGCCGGTATGCAACTGCCCCTCCCCATTTCTGCCTCCAGGCCGGCCCTTTGGGCCGGTCTGCAGAGGCCCATATAAAGCATTATAGTGGATGATTCTAGACTTGCCCTTGCCTGTGGCACTCTGACTGCATCCACTGATGCTGCTAGGCAAGCCACACTACAGAAATAATCTAGGTTGGTCAATGCTATGGAATTCTAGGAATTGTAGTTTTGTGAGATATTTAGCCTTCTCTGACAGAGAGCTCT
>JAIPUX010001880.1:12477380-12496722 GCA_020142125.1 Phrynosoma platyrhinos | reverse complement strand
GCAGATTAAAAAATAACTGCTAAGTCTTTCTGCTTGTTTCAGCAATGATGCTTCTTAGCAGAATGTTCAGTCCAGAATTACTGAGTTGCAGCAATTTACAACAGTTGTATCTGTACCTTTGTTAGTGAAGATTGGTGAGACACTTATGTAAATGTGCACAGGAATAGATTTTAAGAGGGACTATTTAGGGAAATCCTGGACCATATTCTGTATAAAACATTATTTGTTTGAGAAAACACACACACCCCAGCATATCCCATTGGTTTCCTTGCCACCTACTTCACAGTTTCCCCAATCTGCTTTAGAGACTGGAAGTAACCATTATAAGTAATTCTGTTACCTGTAACAAATTGTGTTTTGGCATAATGAAAGCATAAAGACTGTCCTTTTGCAAAATATTACAGTGGTGAATAAACTCATTATTCTTTTTTTTTTAATGAAGAATGTTTTTGTAATGGGGGTTGTGGCATTCTTTATCTTTCCTTTATCTGTTGTATTTGAAATGCTTTTAATTTGATGTTGCTTTTAATATGATTGTGTTTACTTAATTGTTTTAACTGTTTTTTACAATTATAATTTATTGTAGCTGCATTCTGTTCTAATCTATTGGGAGAAAGATGGGGTATAAATAAATTAGATTAAATAAATAAAGGACACAGATAATGTTCAGTTGTTAATTTTAAAATATAATATTTGGAGGTCAGCTGGGTTCATTGTTATTTTAGGATATTTTTTATTTTTAAAGTATTTTTTTGTAAATAATGATAAAATAACTAAATGGCACATAGCTAATGCATCATTTTTACACTGACAAGCAGTGAGCACTAAATGACTCCTTACTCTGAAAAAAATCTCACGTATTGGCCCATATATATTTTTTTTCTTATAGAAATGTTCCAGGCCTTGATCTGTTTAGCTTTTGAGATATTTTCTTACTAGGGATATGAGCTAGGTTTTTTGGCCAGCACGTTTCCTTGAGAAAAGTTAAGCAGGGGGATAAAGGATGGAAAATTGTGCTACAAATTGAATGCACCCTTAACAGTGTTGGCTGGCCATCCCTCCTTTTACTGTCTGAGCATAAAATCTGGGGAACAGTCCTTTGATTTGCCACTCAGGAATGCAATAATATACTGTAACTACAAAATTCCAGTCAAACACATGGGCCTGATTTTGTTACTAGGACTTACTAACATACACACAAGCTTTTAAAAAATAAACATACATAAATTGCAAACCAGTTCTTTGGTCTTGTGAAATATTCTTGAGATTATGTCCACGCCTAGACTCCATAAATTTAAATTTGGGATTGTTTCTTCCTATTTTTATATTGAAACATAAGAAGCTGTAGGTCCTACCAGCTGGATTTCATATATTTTTAATATAATGGCTTTTCCAAATAAATCTTACTAATTTTTCTCTGTTTCAGGAACAAGCACATTCTTGTATATGCAATTCTAGCAGTGTGGACTTGGAGCATGCTGCAGTTTCCCCTAGATCTTGCAGGTTAGTAATGTACAGTAATTCTTAAGTTTTAACCAAAACATAAAAAGGACATGGGGAAAAGATTAGGGCTGAATCTACACTGCAGAATTAATGCAGTTTCACACCATTATAACTGCCATGGTTCAATGCTATGGAATTCTGGGATTTGTAATTTTGTGAGATACTTAGCCTTCTCTGCCAGAGAGCTCTGATTCTACCATAAACTACAATTCCCAGAATTCCATAGGATGGAGCCATGACAGTTAAAGCAGGCATTAATTCTGCAGTGCAGATGCAGCTGTACATGCAGATTGTCAAGTCTCAATACTCTCAGTTCACTCATATATATCAGATAACTTTGAAAGAGACTAACAGGGCCATCTCTTTGAAAACTTTACCAAAGAGTATTAAGGTGCTCCCTGCTCATTTTAAAGTGTTTTTAAATATCCAGATGCCTCCAAATGAGAGTCAAAGCCTTATTTGACAATTCAAGCTGTAAGAACTATTTTTTTTCTGGAATTGTCAGCACCAGAGATGTATGGCATTCTGAATGCTACAAAACAAACATAAGGCATGAAGCTGAACAGACTCAAGGCCTGAGGCTACTGTTTTATGTGGAGCCAGGACTCACAGTGTCAACTGCTCTAGGCAATTTCTGGGAGTTCTTGAATAGTTTTCATTACTATGTGGCAGTAGGATGTATGTGATATATGTATAACTGTGATATCTGAAAGGATTAACTGTATTGTGAACTTTAGTGCCACCTTCACTGAAAGTGAGTCGGACCCTATCCAAATATCTAGTGGCTGAGTGTGACTTTGGGGACTTCAGTGTCTCTGAATCCTTCACTTTGAGAGGTTTTCATCCCTTACGTAACTGATGTTTCAGCCTTCTTTGCCTAGTGTCCAGCCTTTTAGAGTATTTTAATGAAAGCATCGATGGATCATCACCATTTTGAGTCATAGGTTGCTACCTGAAGTAAACACAAAACAGCCTGAGACAAAGAATGAGAGGCAACAATAATTCTGCTACAGAACTGATCCTATCATTAGGTAGAGTGCCTCAGGCAGCAAGTGTCAGGAGAGCAGTGGCAGCCTTCCTGCTGTTGCCTATGAACTTTCCAGATGTTTGCTTCTGTCAGAAGGCAAAGTTGTGTGTTTCCCTTAACTAGCCTGCTTCCTCAGTTGTGGTGGATTCATTCACCAATACAATTGAGTCAACTTCTGTCTATGGACTGGGGAGGAAATTCTGTCTTGTGCTTTGTTTCTGGCAGATAAATGTCTTGGGTTGGCCCTGCTCTGCTGGCATTGCCCATTTTGGTTTGGGGCCCAGTGACAAGGACAGAAGAAAGAGTGGGGGATGTTTACACAGATTCACAGTCCTAGGGATGGCACCACCGAGGAATGAAAATACTTGGGAAAAAGAGGTTTGCTACGTTGCCTCTAAGAAATGCCAGTTGACAGGAGCTTGATTGGGTAGACACAACATGCAGAGCTAACCACGTTTGCACTTTGAAATCACAAATACAGCTTTCCTTTCATTGGCAAAGACATTTATGTTCAAGCAGGCCTTTAATTTGCAATCACTCTCATGGAGGCTTCTTATTGGGGTGCGTGTTTATTTATATTTTTGGTATTTATTTATGTTTTTAACTTTTGAATTTTCGAAAGTAATTTTATGCTGCATAAATGAAATAATTTTGATTTTTTTAAAAAAATTGTACTAGTAAATTTTTAACCTATTTTATCTGTGAGCTGCCTTGGGTCCTACTCCAGGAGAAAGATGACATGAAATGAAATGAAATGAAATGAAAATACAGGCTGAACCTGATCAAGTAACAAATGCTTTCCCCTTACAACTTGTTATGCTTTTCAGTTCAGTTCCTTTGCTTGGTTTATGGCATTAAAGAAAACAGACACATTTAAACAAAGATATCCTTCTTTATTTGCAGTGCAACATGTTGAGTGTGGTCCATCCATCTCCTCTAAGAAAGTCTTCCGTTTGCTTCTCTGCAGACACAGTGCAGACCTATGGAACATTGGCATCAGCTTATTCATACAAGATGGCCCTTTTCTTATTGTGCGCCTGATCTTGATGGGTTATTTTAATGTTATTACCCAGATGCTGGTGTTTTTCACGGCTAAGAATATCTTAAGTGTGATGTTACAACTGTACCGTCTCATTGTGTTGTCATTAGACTTTCATGCCTCTCTGCGATATCAGTCAAACAGCCGGAAAGGAGGAGTTGCTTGTTGCCCATGCGAGCCTAACAGTATCAGCCTTCCACCCAACAGTTGTGATACTGATGAAAAGGAGTCTGCTTCCATTCCTCTGGAAGGTTCAGTCACAGCTGAATGCTTGTGAATGAAGATCTTTTATTCTTGATGTTCAATCATTTCCTCCCTTGACCATTTTTGAAGGGACTGGCATTATCAAATAGCCCATTTACTTCTGACATGTTTCCTGTCCACTACATACTGAATGTTTGATTCTAACAACCAGGAGGAAATGTTGGAGCAGCAAACTTGCCTGAATGGAAACATTTCAATCATACTGACTTAGATGGGCTGACACTAAATCTATAGTGTATTTATCCAATGGGATTAAGTAGAAACAGTTTTGTACAACGTTTTTTAAAAATGTGATGCTTTACCAGATCTAGTTATTGACTATATGTGCTAGAAGAATATTCCCCTGAAGTTCAAACGTAGCTCTGTAACAAATGACCTCTCTGGAGAACAATTTTAAATGTGACAGCTGCACCAAAGTGCAAGTGAATGAAACGAATGAATTCTTCCTGCCAATCTGACAATGGAAATTTCACATTCAGTGAATGCAAAGCCAAGTGGTTTATAATTACATCTCTGACTGATAATAATAGTGTTGAGCTGATGGAAGAATTTTAGAAGATCATGCCATTCTTTCTTTCAGATACAATCAAAGACATTTTTCATCAGATCTTGCTTGATATTGACACTACATCAGTATCATGTTTGATTTAAGCCTATCACAATTCACTTTACCAAACAACATTCACGGGAGAATTTTTTTCCTTTTAACACGTGAAAATTTAGGAATTTGCTTAGCATGGTTTCCATTACTGAACAGTCAAGAAGAGGCAATAATTTTTAATCCCCAAGAATGGGGAAAGTGTGTACCTCTAGATTTTCCTTATTGTAACTCCCAGAATTCTACTCCATTGGTTAGAGCTGATGGGAGTTGCAATCCAGCACCACTTTCCCCTGTACCTGATGAATAATCAAAGTTTTTTTTCCACATCACATAATTAAAGATTGTGCAAAGAAACATGTTAGCAAATGGACTATCAGACTGATATCTGACCATCAGATTGAATTAATGAAAAAGGTATTCATATTATCATCATCACTATTACATATAAAGGTTGCACGTTTGCAATATTTTTTTAAAATGCAAAGAAAAAACCTACATTGGTTTCTTCAACAATTTTCATATTAAAATATAAATAAAATGAAGATGCATGTAGCATAAAACCCTGCTCTCATGAAAGTCAATGAAACCTTTACAGTTAGTGGTGACTCATTCAAGCTATAATCAAAAGTTTTCCGTTCTCTTCAGAAAGGGAAATTTAACTTGATAGACTTCACCTTTCATTGCTGGTGAGCAGAGACCAGTCCCTTGAGTCTGGCAGTAGAGCTCTAAAGTTAAACTCATCTGTCCCAAGAAAACTCTGGACATTCTCTCTTGATATATTTGCTAACCTACATTTGTTCTGATAATGTGAATGTGTGTGTGCATGGTGTGTTTATATTTACAAGGGAGAAATGGCAAGTGAATGGGAAATGAGAACCAGATGATATCATGCTTACAATATTATTCTGGAATTTGGGAGAACCAGATTCTAACCATCACTGTGTCATGAAATTCACTGTGTGACTTTGGGCCAGTTACATACTCCCAGCTTAGCCCAACTCACAGGATTGTTGTGAGGATAGGGTTGCCATATGTCCCAGAAAACCGGAACAATCCCAGATTGGAGGGTCTAAAAAAATGTCCCGGCCCAGCTGGGCATTTTTGACCTTCCAATCCTGGATTCCTGCTTTGTTCCAGGCCAAATTTTTTCAATCTCCAGTCGGACTGGAGATTAACAAAATGTGCCCTGGATTGGTGGGAGGAAGAAGAGGAAGAGGTGCTGCCTGCGGAGGAGGCCTAGAGAGAACCTGCAGCAGAGGCCCGGCCCACTGGCTAAGGCTGCTGTGAGGGGGGGCCTTGGCCCTCCAGGCACCCCAGCCGCACCTCTCGCCTCAGTACTGCCACTGCCGCCTTCTTTGCTGGAGGAGGCCTCGGGGGCCAGCATGGCATCGTCTCCGACAGTCTTTCTTCTTCTCCTTCCTCCTCCTCCATCTCCCTAATTAAAGGGCTTACTGGGTCCTGGCCTGTAGAGCCAGCAATGCACACAGAGGGGCGGGTGGCCACTTCTGTGGCTCCCGCTCCTCCCTCTGAGCATCGCCACTGGACTCTTGGGCTCTTTCCTGAAGCCAGAGGAAAAAGAGAAGGCAGTCGTCAGAGGATGGAGAAAGGGCTGGAAGCAGCAGGGGCGGCAGCAGGGAAGGCATGGGTGGCCTTGGTGTTGACTCTGGTGGCGGTGAAGCCCCTCTGAGCTGAGAGACCATGGGCCACTGTCTCCAAATGCTGCTCCCTCCACGATGAAGCTGTGGCCTCGGTGGCAGCCAAAGTCAGGTAAGCAGGGGGCATACTCTAGGACATGTCCTCCATTGCAGAATTCTCTCCAGGAAGGAGGGATGCCAACCCATCCTCCATTTGAAGCATAGCATTGTGGTTGTGGTGTGCCTTCAAGTCCTTACCAACTTAGGTCCACCCTCAGCTGGGGTTTTCTCAGCAAGATTGGTTCGTGGGGGGTTGCCATGGCCTTTCTCTGAGGCTGAGAGAATGTGACTGGGGTGGCTCTCTGCCACTCACCGGGGCGGCTCTCTTCCACCCCACATGGGCTGTCTGCATCAGCTCTTAGGCAGCTTTGTATGTTTAACCTGGAGAAGAGATGTTTAAGAAGTGATATGACAGCCCTGTTGAAGTATTTGAAGGGGTGTCATGTTGAGGATGGAGTAATCTTGTTTTCTGCTGCTCCAGAAAACAGGGCACAGAGCAATGGATGCAAACTAGAGGAAAAGAGATTCCACCTAAACATTAGGAGGAGCTTCTTGACAGTAAGAGCTGTTTGATAGTGGAACACACTCCCTTGGAGAGTAGTGGAGTCTCCTTCTTTGGAGGTCTTTAAACAGAGGCTGGATGACCATTTGTTTGCAGTGCTTTGACTGTGTATTCCTGCATGGCAGGGGGTTGGATTGGAGGGCCCTTGTGGTCTCTTCCAACTCTATAATTCTATGATTCTAAGATGCAGGAGAAGCAGCCATAAAACACAAGAGTAGATTTACCGCTACAATAAAAATGGCTCCATTGCGAACCCATTTATATTACAGAAATATAGTGCTATTATTCCACCTTAACTTCCATGGTTTCTAGGGAATCCTGGAACTGGCAGTTTAGGAAGGGGTATTTAGAATTTCTTAGCCAGAAAGCTGCTCAGTTGCCTGTTGCTAATCAAACTACAAATGCCAGGATTCATTAGGATGGAGCCATGGTAGCTAAAGTGAAATAACAGTATAACTGTGTAGTGTGAATGGGCCCAAGGTCTATTTGCATGGGAGAACTGATGTGGCAATGAATATGTTGAGCAGGCACTTTCTGATGGCCAAGTTTCTATATAAAGTTCTACAGACATACAAATGCACATGCATATAATGCTGGGAAATTCAGGATTGGCAATCTTGTGTCCCTTGGAATATGCATTTCTACTCAAAACCAATGTGGTTGCCTCAAGAAATAGAGAAGGTTTTAAAATCACTTGCCACCAGCACCATAACTTGCATTAAAAGCAAGGCAAAAGACTTTGTCAGAAATTCACACACACACACCATGGTTAGAAACATGTGACAGAGGGTGTCTTTGTGTGTTCTGATGTCCTTTCCTGCCATATTGAAAGGCCTTCTCTGCCAAAGCTTGGAAAAATTAATTGTTTGTACTGTTAAGTCCCAGAATCTCTTAGTAGCCATTTTTAGTGGGGGATTCTGGGACTCACAGTCCATGGAGTATCTTTTCCAAGCTCTACATCAGTGAGCCTTCTCTGCTGTGCTGACTCTCTAAGTAATTTAGAATGAGAATGGGTGAAATTTTGTTCATTTTGTTCTGTTGTTTTGCAATAATGTTTCAGAATTCACAACATTGACATTAATAAATGCAGTGGAAAGAATGAGAGATTCAAAAAATAGCTCAGTGTTAGAGAAAACAAAACTGACATATCCACCTACTCAAGGAGGGGGATTTGAGTCCTTAAGTCTGAATCCCTATATACTTAGCCACATTTGCGGTGTTGGATTAGGGCTGACACGTCCATTGAGAGCTGTAGGGCAGGAAAATATAACACTGGAAGTAATTTGTACCAATTACATTTCTCCAGTGCAGATGGTAGAGAATTTCATGCACCGCAACTTTAATATAATCCCATCAAAATGTGTGAATTATTTCACAGACATCATGAAAAGAACTTGAGTGAAACAAGTTGAATGGAGGTCAAACGGGTTGCAGACTGCCAGAAATAGTGCAAATTGAGTCCACTTTTAGGGTTAGGGTTAGTGCTAGGGAATCATGGGAATTGGTTTTTTTCTGAGACATTGAGCCTTCTCTGTCAGAGAGCTCTGTTGCCACAATAAACTACAGTTCCCATGGTTCCTTAACCCTAACCCTAACCCTAAAAGTGGACTCAATTTGCACTATTTCTGGCAGTCTGCAACCCCCGAAAGAAAGATCAACAGATTTGTCCACCCCATTTAGAACCTTAACTTTGTGAGGTTCAAAACTGTGCAGGGAGCCTCTTAGAGTAGAATCGGTTCCCCACTGAAAACATTCAGCCCCCAATATATGGGGAACAGAAAGGGCAATTACAGAAGTGAGCAGCAAGGATACAATAGGTTCAAATTATATGGGGGTACGGGACATCTTAATAGGGTTTAACTTGATCTAAATCTGACCTTTATTTGCTAATAAGGTCACCACCTCTGCCAAATATAGTTTGGGAAATAAACCCTTTAGGGGCTACAATTTGCAAAATTCCCAGCCAATAACAAGCAAACATCACTGTTTCTAGCATTTTGGGGGCTACATGTCTCCCAAAGCCAGCATGGCCACTAGAAGAAGCATGGATTTAACTGACCAATGAATAAATAAATTCTATCAAACAGAATCAAGACAAAATCCCAAATCATAGTAAACCAAAAGCAAAACAAGCAAAAGAATGGATCCAGTACAGCATGAGTGGAAATTATTATCTCTAAACCAGTGGTGGGATATTTGCAACCCTCAAAGTGTTGCTGGGCTGCATTTTACATGATTCCTATACTGATCTAAACTAAGGGCTTGTCAACATGGGTAATAATAATAATAATAATAATAATAATAATAATAATAATAATAATTTATACCCACCTTTTGCCGTAGCAATCAAGGCAGCTTACATCTAAAATCAAGTACATAAAACTACCCCAATAATAAACAGGAAAACAATATAAACAAACACATTAACCTCCCCATTAAAAAATACATTAAATGCAAGTCTCAGTTAAAATTTAGAATTAAAACAATAGGCACTCTGGGGCAGAGCAAAGATGTAAGAAAATGTCTGACAGGGGGGAGGGGAGACCAAGTTAGATGATTATTTTATTCTGGGTAGACCTGCCAGAAGAGATCGGTCTTGATGGCTTTTTTAAAGCCATCTAAGTTAGTTATCTGACGGATCTCTTCCAGCAAGGCGTTCCAGAGTCTGGGAGCAGTGGCAGAAAATGTCCTCTGGGAGGTTGCCATTAATCTGATTTTTATCGGTTGAAGCAGCTTCCTCGAAGAGGACCTGAGGGCGTGGGGTGGATTATATGGAAGAAGGCGATCCCCTAGGTAGGTTGGACCCAGGCCATGTAAGGCTTTAAAGGTCATCACCAACTCCTTATACTGTGTTCGGTAACCAATAGGCAGCCAGTGAAGGGATTTCAAAATGGGTGTAATATGATCACTCCTTGATGTTCCGGTTATCAACCTAGCTATCATATTTTGTACTAGTTGTAGTTTCCGAGTTAGGTATAAGGGTAGTCCCATGTAGAGTGCATTGCAGAAGTCGAGTTGTGAGGTTACCAGTGCATGTACTACAGTTTCTAGGTCCCTTACTCCCAGGAAAGGGCGCAGCTGGTGTATTAGCCGAAACTGATAACAGGCGCTCCTGACTGTCATATTCACCTGATCTGTCATGTGAAGGAACGAGTCTAGGAGCACCGCCAAACTGCGAACACAGTCCTTAGAGGAGAGCATGACCAATACTTGGTTTGGGGGCCCCTACTGTAAGTACTTCCATTTTGTCTGGATTCAGTTTGAGTCATCCAGTCCATTACCACTTTGAGATATTGATTGAGGGGAGAACTGCCATCTGTCGTCTTGGCAGCTGACCAAAACATGGAGAAATATATTTGGGTGTCATCAGCATATTGATAACACCCCGCCCCATGTCTACGAATGATCTCTCCCAGTGGCTTCATATAGATATTGAACAACATCAGGGACAGGATGGTGCCTTGTGGAATGCCACATTTTAACTCTGATTTTGAGGAGCAACTGTCCCTGAGTGACACCCTCTGGAACCTGCCCAAGAGGAAGGAATGGAACCACTGAAGTACAGTGGCTCCCAGTCCTAACTCTCCCAGGCATTCCAAGAGGATGTCATGGTCTATTGTATCAAAAGCTGCTGAGAGGTCCAAAAGTACCAACTGGGTCACGCTTCCCCTATCAGTGCTAAGGCACAGATCATCTACCAGAGTGACCATGGCAGTCTCCACCCCATATCCAGGTCTGAAGCCAGTTTGAAATGGATCTAGAAAATCGGCTTCATCCAAGATCACTTGGAGTTGAAAGGCAATGGTTTCTCGATAACCTTGCTCAGAAATGGTAAATGAGAAACTGGTCTGTAATTTTTCAGGTCCAGGGGGTCCAGGGAAGGTTTCTTCAGGAGTGGTCTAATGACTGCCTCCTTTAGACTTGATGGAACAAGGAATGCATTGATGACCCTCTTAAAAAAAAGCCATGAAAGCATCACCCCCCTGGATGACCAGCCAAGATGGGCAGGGATTGAGGGAGCACATTGTCTTCTTCACTTTTCCAAAGATCTTGTCCATGTTATCAGTACTCACCAATTCAAACCGATCCAGTCTAATCTCACAAATGGGTTTACTGGATACCTCATCAGTCACTTCTGCTATAATTCCAGCGTCTAAATCGGCTCTTATCTGAGCGATTTTATCTGTGAAATAGTTGTTAAAAACATTACAACAGGCTGTTGTCTGGATAGGTATCCTAGTCAAGGAGAGGCTATCTTTGTGAACCAGAGCCACTCCACACACACCCCTGCTCACTTTCCCTTACCTGCTCATACACAGAATACCCGGCTAGAAGAGCTTGACTCCAAGTGATGACACTATCCTCCCCCAGCCAGGTTTCTGTAAAACAATCCAGGTCGGCTTCTTCATCCATTGGGAGGTCATGGATGGTGTGGGTTTTATTTTTTACCAACCTGGTATTACAAAGGAGCAAGGTAAGGTTCTGTGGCAAGGTTGGTAAGCTCCCCAACTTACTTTGGGCAACAGAGTGAACTGAAGGTGGGATCGCTTTTAAATATCAAACCTGCCTTCTTTTGTAACAAGATTCCACTCTGTTATCGCCATATCGTCCTTTGCCCCGCACAATATCAATTACCGCTCCCAGAATTTCCTCTATCAGCTCTCCCTTGCCACCCTCCATACTCCGAATTCCTCCCAGACTCGCTGAGTGCTATTTACATGATGAAGGACCAAACCCCAGAGTTAGGCACGGACTGTCTTCATAACAGTCACACCTAAGTCAACTTTTCCTCTCTTTAAAAACCTCACCTTTTGCTCCAGGTGTCCAGCTCTTTGCATAGCAATGACAAGCAGCTGCCTTCCCATGTGGTTCCTGCAGGCCACCTGACTGCAGCTGCATGTCACTCTGAGGTCACAGTAAGGTACCCAGCATCCATAACCTGACTGGGCACCTTGTGGCTTCAGCAATGGTGCTGGGTGATGAACTGGGATTGCATGTTAAGGCAGCCACCTGTTGTCACAGTGGAGCGAGTATAGGTAATGGGGGGAATTTGTTGGGAATTCAAGACCAGAATATTCCAGGGTCAGCCTGGAATATTCTTGCCAGTGAAGACAAGCCTAATGGGGGTTGAAGTTCAACATCTGGAGGGTCACAGTTCACACAGCCCTGCTCCAGCCTGTCCTTTGGCTTCTTCTCTTGTGAGAGGCAAACTTTTCAACAGTTAACATGTTGATTCCCAGTCCTGTGTTTACCCCAACATGAAAAGTAAGACTAAAGCTGGAGTTTTGCTACAGGATGGTGGTGGTCAAGCTTTTCTCTATCTTTCCCCCTTTCCTCTACAAAGTCATCTTCAAGCTGCTTTTGCCTATCAGCTTTAGAGACAAACTCAAAAGATTGGGAGAGGAGCTGAGGTAAGCAGTTGCAAAGACTTCCACTCCTTAACTCCTGAAACCCTCTCCATTATGTTTCAAACAGCAGAACTGAGAATCCAATATTATCATAGAGCTAGGGAAAGTTCCTGTTTTGGACTACAAGTCCCAGAATCCCTCCACTACGGGCTAAGGGATTCTGGAAGCTGTTGTTTTGAAAGGCAACTTTTCCAAACTCTGATTATTTGCCACTTAATGCTATTTCCAGCTTCTGGTTTAACATTAATATAATCTTGGTTCCCACAGAAATCACATGTGCAAGGAGATTAAAATTATAAACAAAAGACCTAGCATGAAAATAGATGTGTAAGGATTTAATTATTTATCCAGAATGATACTATTAACACTTGGCAATATTTCCCATATTTGGTGCATAATGAGCAAAATCCCAGTGGAGAAAATTCATGTCAACTGTATTTCAGTGTCAACTTACCACTGATAAGCTTGAGCATGTTTCTGTATAAGCATTTGGATTGGAAGACAATATCTGTCCTTTGGCCATAAGAAGAGAAAAAAAACATTGTAGACAAGAAAAAAGAAGGACGAATGAAAGATGGTGCAAACTTTATGGTAAGGAGAATTGTGTTTGTGAAGTAGCACATCAAGTGCTGGTTAAAACTTCACCTTGACCACGAATTCACTTGGTGGCATTAGGTAAGGGGCTGCTCTCACAGCCTTGACTCCTGTGGAAATAAGAACAATGATTTGACTAAGCAGTGTGACTTTTTTTTGTGTATGTGTGCGTGAGAAGGCTAGGGCCAATCCTACTACTAGGCAAATTGAGACAGTTGCCTCAGGTACCAGATCTGGGGTAACATGAAACTGTTACATAACATTGTGATTGTGATTTTACTACCAGGAAAGTGGAGAGACATTTGTAAGATTTTCTGCCTCAGGTGTCAAGATAACTTGGCTGGCTATGCATCTTGACATGTGTATATATGCACATGTGTGCATGTGTTTGTGTAGGGGTACCATTTGCTCCTCTGTCTTGAACAGCAAAATGCCTAAGGCCAACCCTGGAAAAGTAATTATTACTGTTGTGCTGAGGTGCATTAGGGTTACTTGAGTGGGAAGACTATGTCCTGAATACCTTAATTAGATCATGGTGGGTTTTGGTGGGGTCCTGGGTGCCAGGGGCTGTGCCCTGAGGCAACAGACAAGATGACAATTCCCCCTTCCATTCCATGTATACAAACCAACTGGACTAGAAATTATATATTTTTTCACAACTGGTGATGGGACAGCATCCTCCAATGTACCTTAGGACAGCAGGCTGACACACATACAGCCCTATCTCCCAAACCATCATTGCTGTTCCCTCTCCCTAACATCATCAGCTGCCTCATTCTAACAAACAGCAGGGCTGGCCCTTCTAGATAGGCTTCCTTCCAGTCTGTTTCCTCTGAGTCCAAGGTCATTGTGTGGTGTTTCTCTGTCTAAAGTGGCAGAATGATCCAGGGCCATGTAGTCCAGTGGTAGACCACATACTTTCCATATAAAGCACACCAAGTTTAGTCTGCAACTTAAAGTGTAGCATAAGTCAGGATTGCCCATGCTATTGTATTTCCAATTTCTATGTGAAAGCTGATAGGAAGAGAAGCAATTCATTTGAAATATATTGCTGGATAAGATTTCTATGGATACTGTGGACTGCTGAAAAGACAAATATATGGGTCCTAGCATATCAGGTCTCCTGTACTGAATTCATCAGACCCTCCTTCCCTCAGGCAAATATTTGTCGACTCATCCCATGAATCAGCAGTCCTGTCAGGAAGTGATGTGTAGTACAGTTTTATTCTAGGAAATCTCTGTACTGTCTTTCAGAAAGGAAGTACTTGAAATACAAATTTTAAAAAACCTCCCTAGCCTCGAGCCCCCAGACATTTTGCTGCCTCAAGCAGCATCATAAATGACACTCCACTCCACCTCCTCCACAAAATTAAGGTGCATAGTCCTCAAGGCCAATCAAGTTATAGGAAATCTACCAGTGTCTCCCTGTTCCCAATAAAAGTACAATGCAAAGTTAATTAACAGTTTACTGTTGTTTCATAAACCCCAGAATCAAATGCCCAAGGCAACTGTTCTGCATTGCCAATGGCATGGGCATCTGTGTTCCCTGGTTAATACAGGAACTTTGGCCAACTGTATTTTCCCAGCTTACCTGTCCAGTAGCAACAATCCATCTATCTGTTCCTCTCTTTTTCCATAATAGTTGGTATTCCCTATTCAATTATGGACACTCAGAAAACTTTCTAAGAAAATCATCTACATTTATAGAGACTCTTGATCTTGGTTTAGATCTTTTGCCTGAGAATGCTTGTGTTGACTTAAAAAATGTTTTAGGTGAAAATTTTGAGGGAACTTTCCTTCCTTCCAACATTTTATCCCTTCTTCTTTAAAAAAGTGACTCACAGGAAAAGATAGTGTTCTTCAGCTTTGAAAAGTTATGACTATTGGCTATTGTAATACCTCAGGGGTAGGCAACCTTTCCCCTTTAAGGGCCGAGGGACTTCAGCTCCCAGAAGCCTCAGCCATGTTGGCCAATAGTCCCATGTTGGCCAATAGCTCCTGGGATTCTGGGAGCTGAAGTCCCTCGGCCCTTAAAGGGGAAAGGTTGCCTACCCCTGTAATACCTGCTTCTGATGTCTTGTTCTGAACATTGACCCTCTTCAGGTTTTCAGAAGAATGTTTGAGAGCAGGATGTGGAGACAGAGAAGGAGCTGAGCATGCTGGTCCCATTCTTCCCATGTCCCTGTATACTCTTAGACCCGCCTTTTCATTCTCCGTTCCTAGTATATGGGATGGTGAGATCTAACTAGGGGTTTTCCCTGCCTTCAGCTCAGTTCAAGTCAATAGAATATTCCATGCTGCTTGAGATCCTGATAAAATTGGGGCCCTAATGAGAAATGTGAAGTTGTTTCTGTTGTTGTGTGCCTCCAAGTCATCTTCAGCTTATGGCGACCCTGTTATGTGGTTTTCTTGGCAAGATTTGCTCAGAGGAACAAAAGTTTGCTTTTGCCTGCCTCAGAGACTGGGAGAGTGTGACCTGTCCAAGGTCACCCAATGGATTTTCATGGCTGAGCAGGTAGCCAGACCCTGGTTTCCAGAGGCCTGAAACAGACGGGCAAAATGTGCTGCCTTCAGGCCTATCCAGAGGCATGGTGTGCAGATGATGCACATCCCCAGATCGACCAGAAGCCACACGAGACCAGCTAACATGACCCAAACCCAGCCTCAAAACAAGTGGGGGGGGGGGGAAATGCTCATTGCCAGTGGTCCATTTCAGACTGTGGCAGCAGCCAGCCTCAGGACTGTAGCATATGTTTGCCACGGTCCCGTACTACTCAGGGTTTTATTAGCAGCCCCCAGTCTGTTTGACCCCCAGAGTCATATTGCAGTGTTCAAATCACTACACCAAGCTGGATCTCTAGAAATGTGAAAAATTCAGGCAAAAAAAAAAAAAAAACTTTTCCCCTGTTGGTTTGTTTTTTAATTTTCCCCTAAGCCTTTTTTCACCCTGGAAAAGTTGGGGGGAAATATTATGAATTTCTCCCCTCTTAGAATGATGAATAAAATGTTCATGTACTGACTGCTCCAAAATGATTTCTAAAAGCTATGTAACAAGAAGACTTTTATGTAAGACTATGTACATTATCAGATCAGTGCAATTCCTGGTCTTACTTTTTCTGTTTTTGTTTATGGGAACAAGTGA
The DNA here is from genome assembly GCA_020142125.1 of Phrynosoma platyrhinos. Lineage (NCBI taxonomy): Eukaryota > Metazoa > Chordata > Lepidosauria > Squamata > Phrynosomatidae > Phrynosoma > Phrynosoma platyrhinos. The sequence goes on along the minus strand of JAIPUX010001880.1, from coordinate 12,480,888 downwards.
TTCACATCTGTCTGATGCTATAATAAATACAATTAGTGTCTGAAAGAAACTGGACTTTTAATATACCAAACTTGGTGATAGTGCCAAACCCAAGTATAACATAGGTTTCTACAACAACAGCATGACTTTAAATTTGTAAAAGGTGCTAATATATTTTGTACACGGTTGTACATTTTATTGTGTAATCCCACCTCGATCCATGGGGAGAGGCAGGAAATAATAATAATAATAATAATAATAATAATATAGATTCTCCCCCCCCCCATTTTTCTGAAAACAACTAGTTCTTTTTTTCTGGAAACAGTGAGGAAAAAAGCCTCCTGCAAGGTTTTAAACTCTCCAAAAACATTACATCTCTAGTCCTGATCAAAGAAGTGTCCCTGATCGTACAGAGGTGTTTATTCACAATCATCCTCCATTTTTCTGAAGAACGAAGGGTGAGGATTGGGCACACACAAAGAGTGACCAGATGTCCTAAATGCAGCAGAGGACAAGGCACAGCAAAATGTAGGACATGGAAGAAAAATGTAGAACATTACAAAATAAAAGCTAAAAACACTCATAGAAATATAAATTCATGCTTCTTAGTCATGCTCAAAATGGAAGACATTTTGGAATTCCTCCTGGACAGAAGATTGAAATGTAGGACATGTCCTGGAAAAGGAAGATGTCTGGTCACCCTGCACACACAACATGTTAAAAGTTGCATAGCCCTGTTCCTGTTCCAAATTCTAAGCCTCCTATGTTCTTCCAAACATCTGGTCTCAGTGGTGCTATCAGGTGAGAAAGAACTGGCAATTGTTTTAATCCTTTTATGCACATATTTCGCAAATAAAATGGAGGGGGGGGAACTGTGTTTGCTGACCTGTCAATGACATTATCAGCTTATTTATTTATTTGCTTGTAGCTCCATTAATTACGAGCATGGTCATTCTTCGTAATGCATAGTCAGAACCAGAATTTGGGCATGCCAGTGCAAATAGAAAATAATTGCACTTAAGTCAATGGATTTCTACTCTATTTAGGTAATGGTAAATTTATAAGAGAAAGAGAGAGAAAGCAAATGTGGTCCCTGAAAATGAGTTACTAGAATAAATTTACTTTATATAACAAAACATTAATAGTTCTCCATGCTTGTCAAATACTGAGGATTCATAAGGAGCTGTACAAAAGGGGTTGGAACGGGACCTCAAAGAAGGAACCTTAAAAATGGTTTTGAGGGCCTTTGCAGACTGCCAGAAATAGTGCACATTAAATTGAGGCACTGCCCTGGCTCAGTGCTAGGGAATCATGGGAACTGTAATTTATTGTGGCACCAGAGCTCTCTGACAGAGAAGGCTCAACGTCTCAGAAAAAAATACAATTTCCATGATTCCCTTGCACTGAGCCAAGGCAGTGCCTCAATTTAAAGTGCACTATTTCTGGCAGTCTGCAGAGTCTGACCTCAAATGAATCGACTTCTGGCAAGCCTATCTGTTCCTTTCACATGTCAATACTAACCACTGTAAAGACCACAGGTGTGATGTATCAACTCAAACCAAGTATAACATAGGCTTCTACAACAACGGCATGACTTTAAATTTGTAAAAGGTGCTAATATATTTTGGACACTGTTGTACATTTTATTGTGTAATCCCACCTTGATCCATAGGGAAAGGCAGGAAATATAAATTATTATTATTATTATTATTATTATTATTATTATTATTATTATTATTATTATTATTATTATTATTATTATATAGATCCCCCCCATTTTTTTCTGAAAACGACTAGTTCTTTTTTTCTGGAAACAGTGAGGAAAAAAGCCTCCTCCAAGACTGTAAACTCTCCAAAAACATTACATCTCTAGTCCTGATCAAAGACGTGTCCCTGATCATACAGAGCTGTTTATTCACAATCATCCTCCATTTTTCTGAAGAATGAAGGGTGAGGATTGAGCACACATTTTGTACTTTGAAGCTTTCAGGCAAGGGTCATTACTTGCATCTTTCTGGATCCTATTAGGTTTTATCCCATGCATACAACTTTATTAATATGCTTAATAACCTGAGGCTTTGATATCACTCTATATTGCATCTGAAGAAGTAGACTGGTATCTGTGAAAGTATCCCTGAAAGTTCATGCTAAAATAGAAATCAGTTAGTCTTACTCTATTCCTACTGCCTGTATTTTACCAAGCATTATTATCTTTCCTAGTGATTTGTGTCTTCTCATGACATGTCCAAAGTATGACAGTCTCAGTTCAAGCATCTTGGCTTCTAGGGAGAGCTTGATTTGCTCTAATACCTATTTATTTGTTTTTTGGCAATCCATGGTATCTGTGGGCTCATCTTCAAATAGTTCTTTTTAAAATAAATCTGTCATCCTTTCATCACTTTTATATAGTTCTTTGGAGTATTGTCCCCATCTTGTTTTTATTTCTTCTCCAGCAGCACATTTCAGATGAATTGATTTTCTTACTATCAGCTTTCTTCACTGTCCAGGTATTACAACCATACATAGAAATCAGAAGTACAATGGCATGAACAATCCTGCCTTTAGTATTCAGTGATATATCTTTACACTTGAAGATCCTGTCTAGTTCCTTCATAGCTGCATCCTTTAAAAACAATCCATACTTTTTCATAATCTTCACAATGAAAGGTTTTTCTTTTTTAAAAATTAAATTGCTGTGTGTTTTTCTGAAATTATGTAATGTGCTCCATTATCCAACATATGTTTGCAATATGACCTCTAGTGCCTCTTTCTTTCCTGAACTCAGCTTGGGCAACTGGCATTTCTCATAAATAGTTTGGTGGTTAACGGTATCTCCTTTCTTGGGGTTTGGAATATATACAGTCACCTCTCCATTCTTGCGGACTTGAGGTCCATTGTTTTGAATATTCATGGAGGAGCAACCTCCATTAAAATCAATGGGATGCACCCTTGCAGGGGCACACCCCATTCAAGCCTATGGGGCTTGAATATTAGCAAGTCTCTGTTTTCATGTGTGTGTGTGTGTGGGGGGGGTCCGGAACGGACCACCCATGAAAACGGAGGGCTGGATGTATTGCACATTTCCAGTTTGTGGGCCAGTTTTGTTTCCTATATTTGTTGACAGATTTTAGTTAGAACTTGAGTGGATTCTGTCTCTGTAGCTTGAAGCAGCTCTATTGGTATGCCATCTATTCCTGGTAATTTAGTTCTCCCAAGTGTTCTGAATACAGCTTCCACTTTCTAAAACTCTGGGCTCATCTTCAAATGGTTCTTTTTTTAATCCGTCATCCTTTCATCACTTTTATATAGTTCTATGGTATATTGCTTCCATTGTGTTTTTATTTCTTCTTAATGTAGTGTGTCCCTCTGCTGGTTGCATACATTCGTGCTATTGATTTAAATTTCCCTTTGATTTCTTGGAACTTGTGGAAGATCACCTTTAACTTTTGCTTCTCATATGTCCTTAACTACTTAAAGTTTCATCTAGCAACCAGAGAAGCTTTTTCTTTTTTCTTTTGGTTACGCATAG
>JAIPUX010001880.1:12452178-12477280 GCA_020142125.1 Phrynosoma platyrhinos | reverse complement strand
TAAAGTGGCCTCAAGCTGCATTATTTCTGGTAGTCTATAAAGGCCCATAGTGTCTTTTTGCATTCTTCCCTGACAAAGTCCCTGGCTTTGTTTTCAGTTCTTCTGGCCCCCAGTCAATTAGGCTTAATCATGCAAATCAATTTTTTTAACATTATCTTTAAATTCTACAGGGATGTTCTTCAGCTTGTATTTTAGCACAGTGATTGATTTAGTGTTCTTTAGCTTTATTCTCGTTTTTAATATCAGCAGTTCATGGTCTGTGTCACAGTCTGATGCTGGTCTTGTTTTTGCAGAAAGAATGAAGCTTTTCCATCTTGTACTTCCAATTATGTAGTTTATTTGATTTCTATGTTGCCCATTGGGTGACATCCATGTATATATTTGTCTCTTTGGTTGTCTGAAGAAATTGTTTTCAATTTTTGTGTCATGTCTTTTTAGATTGTAAGCATGATGGCAGGGAACCATCTAATTTGTAAGCTGCTCTGAGAGCCTTTGTAGCTTAAGAGTGGGGTATAAATACTCTAAAGAAACTAAGGGCCTCGGCAGACGACTAATAGAGTCGTCTCCGAGCCCAGGAAGAGGAGAAGCAGCCGCATGCGCGGCGCTCCTTCCTCTTCCTGAGGTCGCCCTGGGAGCTGCCGGCCCTCCGCACGGCCGGCGCTCCCAGGGCAACCTCCCGCCGCAGCGACCACATGCGCTGCGGCGGAAAAGACAGCGAAAGTGCGCCCTACGCGTTTAGGGTGCACTTTCGCTGTCTTGAGGAAGGAGCGCTGATTTAGCTCTCCTTCCAGGGATGCCGCAGTGCGCCGAGGTGCGGAGGCTGCGGCCCCGCGGCGCGCCAGCCCAGGGTGTCCTGGACGCCCTTGTCTGCTTCCCCCCTAAGAAACAAAAAGTACAGCTAGATTTTTTTCCCCTCCCATACCCTTTCTCCTTTTTATGAAGACTTTATAGATACAGTTTGACCCTCTTCTTCCATTTTTTTCCTATTGTTTGCAGCTTGTAGTCTTTTGCCTCCTCTCAAGTAGATATTGTAGCCTGAGCATCTGTCTCCTCCTAATTAGACCCCTGGCAATAAAGACTCTTGTGTCCCGTTCATACTACACAATTATAGCACTATGGGCCAAAACAAATGGCTGAAAAAAGCCTGCTTCTAGGCATCATCAGAGTATGGCGTTTACATGCCACACACTCCAATGATGCCCAGAAGCCAGCGTGAAGCCACCCAGTTGCTCAGACACAGGAAGCTTCAAGGCGCTGTAGCGGTGCAGCATTTGTATGCCGCATGCCACCAGAGCAGCTTAAAGCCAGGTTCAGGCAGAGCCACAAAAGCCAGCTTTCTTCTGGTCCAAAAATTTTGCTGCTCCTTTTTGGGGCCTGCTTCAAGGTAGATTGGGGCTGTGGTCTGTGGTTGCAGTGGCCCCAATCCATCTTCAGAAGGGGCAGCTTCAAGCCACCACTTTTTGCCAGTCTGTTTCATCCCATATGAAAGAACTAGAAAAGATCCTAAAGAGTAAAGACATACAACTGAGCACTAAAGTCAGAATTGTAGAAGCCACTGTATTCCCCATCACCATGTATGGATTTGAGAGCTGGACAGTGAAGAAAGTGGGTCAGAAGAAAATAAATTTGTTTGATATGTGATGCTGGAGAAGAGTGTTGAGAATACCATGGACAGCCCAAACAACAAACAAATAGGTCCTTGAACAAATCAAGCCTGAAATCTCCCTGGAAGCCAGGATGATCAAGTTCAGGCTATCGTACTTTGGGTACATTATGTTTCAATGTACTCAATGTAAAATAATGCTAGGCTTTATTGGAGAGGTCATGGGTATGAATTTACAGGACATAAGCAGAGCAGTGAAGGACAGGGAGTCTTGGAGATGTCTCATCCACAGGGTTGTCATAAGCTGGATCATCTTGAAGCAGTTAACAACAACTCCATCCTATGGAATCCTGGGACTGGTTATCTGGAGAGGCACAAGAGTGCCCTAGGTGAGGATTCTAAATGCCTCTCCTTAGCCTGCCAATCCTAGGATAGAACCAAAGCAGTTAAAAGATTGAAGGTCATGTCCCATCTTCTTTGAAGGAAGCGGTGGTTAGGCCGCTTCTGAAAAAACCTTCCCTTGACCCTCTGGACATAAACAGCTATAGGCCAGTTTCTTTGCTACCTTTTTTGTGCAAGTTGATGGAGAGGGCTGTTGCTTTTCAGCTCCAAGCTGTCTTGAAGGAAACTGATTATCTGGCTTCAAACTGGCTTTAAGACAGGATATGGAGTGGAGGCTGCCATGGTCGCCTTAGCTGATGACCTTCATCTGGGCATCGACAGGGGTAGTGTGACCCTGTTAGTGCTACTGGACCACTCAGCGGCCTTTGACACAATAGATCATGGCATCCTCTTGGAACGCCTGAGAGAATTAGGAATTGGAGGCATTGCATTGCAATGGTTCCATTCCTTTCTCTTGGGCAGATTCCAGAGGGTGATGCTCAGCGACAGTTGCTCAGCAAAAAAGGAGCTTAATTGTGGTGTCCCTCAGGGCACCATCCTGTCCCCGATGCTCTTTAACATATATATGAAGCCACTGGGAGAGATCATCTGGAGACATGTACACTGATGACACCAGATATATTTCTCCATGTCTCGGTCTACAGCTTTGACTTCAGATGGCATCTCCTCTCTCAATGAATAAAGCAGTAATGGAGTGGATGAGGAAAAACAGATTCAAACTGAATCCAGACAAAATGCAGGTACTAACGGTAACAGTCCTAAATCCAGGCATTGGGATACAATCTCCAGTCCTAGATGAGGTCACACTCTTCTCAAAGGACTGTGTTTGCAGTCTGGGGGTACTCCTAGATCCGTCACTTCAAATGACAAATCAGGTGAATGCGGTGGTCAGGAGCGCCTGCTATCAACTTTGGCTGATACACTAACTGCACCTTTTCCTGGAGGTTAGGGACCTTGGAACTGTGGTACATGCATTGGTAACTTCTCATCTGGATTTCTGCAATGCACTCTACATGGGGCTACCCTTGTGCCTAGTTCGGAAACTTCAATTGGTACAGAATATGGCAGCCAGGCTGGTCTCAGGTAAAATCAAAAGAGACCACATAATACCTATTCTAAGATCACTTCACTGGCTGCCTATCAGTTTCTGGGTGCAATACAAGGTGTTGGTCATCACCTTTGAAGCCCTAAATGATTTGGGTCCAACTTATCTTCGAGGCTGCCTCCTTCCATATTATCCATCCCACACACTGAGGTCCTCTGGGAAGAATTTATTGCAGCCTATAAAAACTAGATTATCTATAACTGTCCAGAGCAGGGACCGGCAACCTACAGCTCAGGGGCCAGTTAAGGCCCCGGTCCCTGGACTTACCGGCCCAGGACGAAGGTTGCCGCTGCCACCGCGCGCCACCATCTCAGAGCATTTTTGCCGCTCTGCGGCCGCGCTCGCCGTGCTCACCATTTTGGAAATCAAAATGGTGGTCATGATGTGTTTGCGCATGCGCAGTACTCTTGCACATGTGCAAACGCATTGCGGCCACGATTTGGACTTCCAAAATGGCAGCCGTGATATGCGCTGTGTCAGCTGCGGTTGCGCATGCTACGGCAGCGGCGGCGGTAGCGGCCGCAGCGGCAGCGTGCATGGGGGGGTTGCACACGGCGCCACCATTCCCCCCCTCTCGGCCCAGCTGAGACCTGGGCTACGGGAGACCGGCCCTGGTCTCAGAAAGGTTGCCTGCCCCTGGTCCAGAGGACCTTTTTGGCTATTGCTCCCAGACTATGGAACGGCCTGCCAGATGAGATCCATCACTTGACTACCTTTACAGTTTTAAAAAAGCTGTTAAGACGGATCTCTTCCAGCAGGCCTTTCCTCAGTAGATAACCGGCCACCGAAAATAGCTATGCCTTGACCCTGATTTTCACTATAGCTATTTAATTTGTCTTTTATTGTAATTTATTGTTGTTTGTTATTTTAACTATGCTTTTAAACTTTGATTGTTTATTGAATGGGGGGGCTATTGGAGGACGGGATTGTTCATTTTATTGTGTAAGCCGCCTCGGTTGTATTTTACAGAGAAGTGGAATACAAACAAAATTATTATTATTATTATTATTATTATTATTATTATTATTATTATTATTATTAGTGGAATAATAGCTTTAACTGTGTAGTGTGAATGGGCCTAAGGTTGCCATACATTCTGTCTTCCAGCATTTCTTTGTTTCCTGCTGAAGATCCATGAGATGAGGTTGATTGCTAGAATTTAGACAAGTCTCTAGATAGAGTCAATTAGCTTATTTGATTGCTCATTACTTGGCATGGCTGCAGCTGAGTTCTGTAGGGTGCATTTGATGTGCTGCAGGTTCTGCAAGGTCTTCTAAGGAAGTGGGGTGATATTTCTGCAGTGTCCCTACCCTTTTCCCTCATGGTCTGAATCGGACAGGATCCTGATACTACCAGCCTTTTGACATGATTGTGCAAGGAGACAGAGACTGTATTTCTATCTAGAGTGGCGAGAGTGTATATGTTTGCAGTGCCTGTTTGAGATCAAGATGTAGCTGACATAGCTTTCTAGTCAGATCATCTTTCTCTCTTTTCTTTTTTTTTTTTTAAAGCTCAGTAATTTTGCCTTTGACTGCTATCTTGTTATAGCTGGTGAATTTTTTTTAACATTAACAAATAGAATACAACTTTTGCCTTTGTACAATTTCTAGATTCCTACACTATTGACTTAAATTGTTCAGGGATAGCTTTCTTTCTTTTACAGTCAATTCTGTAAAAATTTGGAAAATGGGGGAGGGGATTAGGAACAAAGCAATTTTTTTTCTTGAACATGCATGAAAGTACTTTGTATTCCTTCACATTCACCACCACATGAATTTTGCTTTGGGACTATTTCATAATGTTTACTAAGTGCTATAAAGCCATATTTCAATAGAAAGCACAGGAATCAATAAAACACTTGTTTTTGCCTTACTTAAAGATAATGTTGATGGAGGAAGCATGTATGAAAGGTTGCAGTTCAGTTGGTTATTTTTGTATAAGCTGCTTTCTTCTGTTAAGATAGCTGCTGTGTTTCTGCAGACCAATCCAGAGATACTTTGCATTGCGGACATGAATTTTGTACAAAAGAAGATGTTAAGTATACTGTACCCTTCAGTTTTTTGAAGAACAAAAAAGCAAGGAGTGCCACTATACCTGCTCTATGACTCAGTGAAATCTCAAATACCTCTAATTTGATTTAGAAAAGTGTCTAGACTAGACCATAGTCCTGATGGCATAAGGATCAATTTACACAGCCCAGCTGGCATTGTAAAGCAGGAGTGTGTGATTAGTATGTTTTCATGAGCCACACCAAACAAGCTGCTGAGAAGTCCATGATTATTACAGTTATTAAAAACCAGTTGAACAGAAAGATCTCTGCAAGGCAAAAGTGTAAAAGACTAAAAATAAAGAGCAGTTGTGTGTGTCTGAGTGCTTCCAGACAAGGGCTTTATTATGAAATTCTTTCATCTCATTCATGGAGTGGTACACAAGGTGGGGTCCAGTGTACAGATAGGTCAGGTGAGAATTTTGTTTTGTCCATCCAAGCACAGGACATTGTGTATTTTAACTCTCAGAAGGATAGTTTAAATCCCTCACTATAAAAATAGGTTACCGTACTTCTGAGTTACAGCTGTTACTTCCTTCTTTTCCTAAGAGGTCCCTTATATATAATATCCAATCACAGTTAATTTATGCCTGTACCGTTTGTTTGCTATTATATAGTGGGCTCAAAGTCACTCACAAAAATGAACAAATGCAGTAACAATAGTTAGAGTCATAATGCATTTTAATGTGGTCAAGTATTCAAGAGTGCAATTCTACAAGAATAATGTGGTGGGAGACACCTATTTCAGCAGTATGCGCTTGAGAGAACTCCAATGCTGATTCCAATTGAAAAAAACAGTTAAAAATTAGTTGTACAATCAGGTCAGTTTCACATCCAGGGGTGGCTATGTGGGCCATGTAGCAAAGTACAATAACATCCAAAATCCACAAAATAATATCTTTATTGGCCAACCTACTTGCAAGCTTTTGAAGCTTCACTGGATTATTCATCAGGCAAAAAGTTAGAAATCGTATAGGACAGAGAAAATGATGGTGTTAGTTTGAAGCCTGCATTTTGAAGAAGTTGCTATCCTCAGTTCAGGTGTTGTTGGAAGGACATACATGCAGGGTGGCCCTTCCTCCTTCTGGCTATGTGAGTGCTTCAGATGAAAAAATTAAGTTCCATTAAAAAATGAGCACTGTCCCCTATAGTTGGACATGACTTGACAACCTTGTCAATGGGAAATATCTTTACCTTTTATAACAAGACAAAGGGAGATGCTTCTCTTGAGATCCACATTGCCACAGTCCAAGTTGCTCCAGTTCAAGTCAGTTTCATTATACTGGTTTAAGGCACTTTTAGGTGTCATGTTCAGTGGCAGATGAGTGGGGAAAGAAGAGAAAGCAGTAATGGACTGGATGAGGAAAAACAGACTGAGACTGAATCCAGACAAAACGGATATACTAACAGTTACGGGCCCGAAACCAGGTCTGGGAATACAATTTACAGTCCTGGATGGAGTCACACTCTCCTCCAAGGACTGTGTTCGCAGTCTGGGGGTACTCCTAGATTCGTCGCTTCACATGACAGATCAGGTGAATGTGATGGTCAGGAGTGCCTGTTATCAGCTTCGACTGATACGCCAGCTGTGCCCTTTTCTGGAAATTAGGGATCTTGAAACTGTGGTACATGCTCTGGTAACCTCCCATCTTGATTTCTGTAATGCACTCTATATGGGGCTACCCTTGTGCTTAACCTAGAAACTTCAACTAGTTCAGAACATGACAGCCAGATTGGTTACTGGTATCTCTAGGAGAGAGCACATTATGCCTGTGCTGAAATCTCTCCATTGGCTGCCTATTAGTTTCCAGGCACAGTACAAGTTGTTGGTTATGACCTTTAAAGCCCTACATAGCTTGGGTCCAACTTATCTCCAGGACCGTCTCCTTCCATATGATCCTCCCCATGCACTTCGGTCTTCTGGGAGGAATCTGCTACAGCTGATGAAAACTAGGCTGTTGGCAACCTCCCAGAGGGCCTTCTCTGCCGTCGCTCCCAGATTATGGAATGGCCTGCCGGATGAGATCTGTCTCATTACCACTCTAGACAGCTTCAAAAAAGCTGTCAAGACAGATCTTTTCCAGCAGGCCTTCCCTGACTAGCTTTCCCGGCCCTAGGATTTGGCCACCAGCCCCCAGAGCTGCCATCGAACCACTTAACCCGTGGTGTTATTCCTCTTTGTATGACTTGGTTTCATTGTATCTTGTGTTTTAAAAATTGACTAGTTCAATACTTTTTTAAGGGGAGGGTGGGTTAGGGAATTGTTGTATTATGGATTTTTTTAATGTGTAAGTCGTCCCGATTGCACTGCAGAAGGGCAGGATAAAAATAAATTATTATTATTATTATTATTATTATTATTATTATTATTATTATTATATCCATTGACAGATCTATCTGCTCTGCTGATTCCTGAGCAGCTTAGGAGCTCTCAGGGTGGCAATCTGTTTTGACAGACCAATTCCTATGTCGTTCTATCCCCCACCTGTTGCCATGGTACCTGCTACCATTTTAGATCTGCTGCTGTGCCCTCACTGCTTATGCCTTTGCCATACCTACAATGGTATGGTGAAGCCAGGTAACAGAATCTAGTCTAGTTGAAGAGCAGATAGCTAGACTTACCTGAGGATTCTTGGATGTGGCTGGGTCTATAATGGAAACCCATGTATTTTCAAGGACTGTAGAAAAGCAGGGGCTGTGAGCAAATCAGTCAGGATATTGGCTAGCTTGAGGGGTGGACTAACTAAGCCAAAGTGGGGATGCTGCCAGTCAGGTCTACCTGGTAAGACTCACACTGTCCTCCCTAGGTGTTCTCCATCAGTCAGTGCTGGAACAGCTTGTTGCTGTTGTTAGCTGCCCTTGTGTTGACCCCAACTCATAGCGACCGTATGGATGACAAACTTCCAAGACCCCCTATCCTCCACTTCTCTGCTTAGGTCCTGCAAATTCATGCCCAAGACCTCTCTGATTGAGTTGATCCATCTAGGCAGATGGGCTCTGGAGTCTTGTTAGTATTATGGTCAGTGGTATTGATTAATTTGTATGACATAGGGCCTAAGCAGACGGCACAAAGCGCTGTCTTCAGGGCAAGGAAGGGGAGGGGCAGCTACACGCTGGGCACCCCAACCCCTTCCCAAAGACATCGTCGGAGTGCCGGACCCTCCGTACGCCCGGCGCTCCGAGGATGCCTATCCGCTGCAGCGTCCACACACGCTGTGGTGGAAAAGGCGCCAAAGGTGCGCTGGCAGCCTTTTGTGGTGAACCTTCGGCGATTTGTGGAAGGAGCGCTATTTTAGCAGCTTCCTGGAGCAGCCTCGTGCCACCCATCTGCTTCCCCCCTGAGTTTTATATTTATTTATATATTTATTTTTGGCATCAGTGTGGCAGTTTGAGTCAGGGGACAGATATGAAGGTTGGAGACAGACTGGGAGATTGAATTTTCCTGTTACTAACAGGTTTTCACAATTATGGAGGGGAGAGATTGGTCAGGCTAGCAACTTTGATTTTCTTTTATTGTTTCTTCTTTATATAACGTTTGGGAGTCCACATTCCATTGGCCTTGTTTTGGGGAAGGTTGTCCTCCAGCCCCATAGACAGCCATGGGAATTGGGTTGCTGGTCAGGGATAGTCTGTGTAGAATTGTTTAGGGGCCAATTCTACCATTGGCTGTGTTGGGATGATGGACCCCATCAGGAAAAGGGCTGAAATATTACTCTGCTGGATACCACCCACTGCATCATTTATCACCAATAAAGCTTATCATATAGCAGTAACATGCATCAGTGTTCAGCACCAAATGGAGTATTGGGAGTCCTGGAACTACATCTAGTTCCACAACAAAATAGAGGCGATTTGTTTCAGTTAGTTTTTCAAAAAGTTGTCGCAATTCACAAATAGCACATTCAGGAGAAAAATAACATTTACAGCACTCGGATGTGGGAGAAAACAAAACTGACAGTTGTTTCCATCCCTTCTCTGGAGATGTGGCCATCTTCGTGTAACCCTCCTCGTGTTTCCCCACCACTTCTTTCATCTTTTATCTTGCCAGGGGAAAAAAGTCCATGAAAACAGAAACGATGGAACAGTTACACAATGGAAATAATGGGATAGCTACACAGAAATGATGGAACGGTTGCCTGCACACTGATCTTCATTTTGGTTCCGAATGTCCTTGATCTCCATTTTGGTTCCAAATGAAGAATGAGGGATTTGTTCAAGGGACAGAAAAATAAATTTCAGGAATAAATGCACAAATTAGCTTGAGCACTTCTTTTTACATAACATGAGCAAATCAACATCCAAATTAGGTGGCAGATCACTTGACAAAACCATTCCTCCATCTGAGGTGGGTGGGAGGAGAGAGTGGGGTAGCCAGGTGGGGAGAGCATATGCAAAAGGTGCCACAGGGGTAGCCTGCAGCTATATGCCTGAAAGTCACTTGGCTTCTGTCTTATGTGAATTTTTATCCATCTAGTCAATAAGAAATGAGTCGTTACTATGGCAATTTTGACATTATGAGGTGGCTGTAGTATAGTGCAGTACATCCATAAAAGAAAGCTACGATACCCACCCTGCCGTGTAATCCTCAGTAGCTAAGATGCTATGGAAGCAATATGTGGTGTAAGAAAAAGGCTACGGTTGAAGAAAATAGGTGGTTATATCAATGAATAAGGGAATAGGTCATGGCTTTCAGTCCAGAGAGTCATGCTTTAATCAAAGACACATTTCAGTTCTCATTGTCAGTTTACGTTTTCTTAAAAGCACCATGTTTTTTCCATTTCCCACTTTTCCCACTCACCATACAAGTATGGTGGCTATTGGAAATTCTCTAGTCTTCAGCATGGGGCTTAGGTTCTCATCTGAAGAGGATGCTTCCAGCCGGGGCATGACATCCATCATAATCTATGGACTTCTGGGGGTTGTAGCCTTTTCTGTCGGAGTGCTATGGACTTCTGGGGGTTGTAGCCTTTTCTGTCGGAGAGCTTGGTGCCACAACAAACTAAAACCCCAGGATTCCATAGGATGAAGTCATGGCATTTAAAGTGGTGTCAAACTGCATTATCTCTGAACTGCAGATGCAGCCATACAAAGTGGTTCTTGTGTTTAGCTGATTGTTAAACTTTAAAAATCTAATTCAATTGCATTTTCATTACAAGAGGGAAATTCAATGATAAAGTTAATGTTAAATTGCCATTAAAATGTAAGTTAAATGTTTGTACTAAAAAAACAAACCGAGGGGGGGGGGAATCCATAATTTTACTTCCATTCCTGTTTTGAGTTTGGAATGAAAGGAACAGCAGACTGAATTTTTGAAATTTGGTGGATTTCTCATCTACTGCACTCTTCCTTTCTGTTTCTTCTTCCCTTACAACCTCATCATCATATCTTTAGCTTAGTGACTCCCATGTGGATTCCAGGAAAATTCCCAGGGTGAAAAGCTTCAAAATTTTGTTTTGGGACAGATGAGTTGACTCAGAATAGAGGAGGACCATCTGTATGCAGAGACCAGCCCATTCTATGCTCCCTTACTACTTTTTAGTTTATAATCTTTTTACCTCGGAATTAACAACCATGAAAAAATTAAGCTAAAATTCCTATAGCCACTTGCATTTATTAAACCACCAATACTTATTAGTTGCTGTGTGCCTTTAAGTCATTTCTGCCTTATGGCAACCCTAGGGTGACCCTATCATGGAGTTTTTTTGACAAGATTTGTTTAGAGAGGGCTTGCCCTTGCCATCCTCTGAGGCTAAGAGGGTGTGATTTGCCCTAGGTCATCCAGCAGGTTTCTGTGGCTGAGCAGGGATTCGAACCCTGGTCTCCATAATCATAGTCCAACACTCAAACTACTACACCATGCTGGTTCTCCACCTTTCCTCCAATGAGCTCAAACTCCAGAAATTTAAATTTGTCAATAAGTTTAGATAAATATAAATGTAATTCAGTTTCCCTTTCCACTGGAAAATGCTCAACTGAAATGATAACTGAATTGATATTAACTAGTCAGTTCCTATTTTTGACTGCTACAGAAGTCAACCCATTTAAGAATTGTTTGCTGTTGACTCTTACAATTGTATGATACTCTGGGATTTGTAGTTCTGTGAGAAGGCAGTAGATATGCTTACAGAGAACGTTCTCCTTCCTCAGCCAGCTACAATTTCCATGATGTTTCATGGGGTGGGGGCAAGACTGTACAGTTTCTATGTTAAACCAAAAAATGCAGTCAAGACCAACTCCTAAAGTATCTGGGATGTGTTTTGATAGCACAATCCAACCCTCTCTGGTTTGTGAGTGATCTGTAGACTTGCCAATGTTTAATCAGCAGCCATAGCTATTGTTCAAGAGCTCTTAATTTGCAAGTAGTATTTTTTTTACCTCAATGGTATGAAAACTAAAATCCTGTCTGCTGATTGTTATAGTTCCAGCTGCAGTTAAATGTGCAAGATCAAGCTAGTCTGCCCCAGTCAGTTGGCAATCCTGACTCTCTATCAAATATTCTTCCCCAAACCAGGCAGTTAAGAAACGTTAGCATTTTCTGGACTGGAAAAATCTGTGAGCTAGTGAAGTATGGACAGTAATAAAACTGTATTTCCAAAAACTCAGGGGGGACAGTGGGTCCTTTGAAATGATAACAAAGAAAATAACTACACTGAGGTTCAAAAGAATTATTTGAAATAGGCCCAAAGGCTTTGAAATGCTCACAGAACTAGAGGTTAAAGGGGGTTAAAATGGATATCAAAGAGAAATAGATATAGTCAAATATTTTGGTGGACTGGGAAATAAAGCAGTAATTGTGCAGTGTGGTTAAAAAGAAGATGAGAATGATAGCTAAACATGTAACATCTAAGGCTGTGCAAAGCAAGGATTGGGAAATCATGGAGTTACATTGGCAAAGGTTACTGTCATACTGTACTGCGCTAACAAAATACTTACAAAGAAATATGACAAAGGAGTTTTGAAAGATTTGGGAACTGAAACTGTAAGCCCTTCTAGCTGAAATCATATGTGCCTTTTTTTCAGTTAATTTAATAAATGAAGTCCTTTGCATAGTATTACACACAACTCCTTACTCAAAGTGTTCCACTATTAAGTGTAAGGAAAAGCTTAAGAGTACAGACACTCCCAGAGATCTCAGCACAGGCAAGATGACTGTTTTCTTGGCATTATTAGCATGAGGAAAACACCTATTTCTGTCAGGATAACTGCAGGAAGGGCATGGCATGAAGCTTTCCCCCCCCTGCCGCCCCCACTCCCTGGTTTCAGTGAACAGAAAGGGGAAATTTAAACCTCTCATCTCTTGATGGTGAGACCAGAAGCATGGAGGGCACAATTTAAACTTTCAGGAAATTATGACATTTCTCTGCATCTTTATGCAAGTCCAAGAAGGTTGCCCACCCCTATGTAAGGGCATGACTGAAATTTCAGAAAATTGTGGCACAGTTGGCCTTCTGTATTTACAGATTCCTTATTTGTAGATTCAACCATCCATGGTTTGAAAATATTAAAAACATGTATAAATTCTAAAATGCAAACCTGAATTTTGCCATTTCATACAAGGGATGCCATCTTATTATGTCACTGTATTCAATGGGACTCAAGCATCCATGTAATTCGATATCAACAAAGGGTCCTGGAACCAAACTCCAGTGGATACCAAGGGCCTACTGTATTTCTCTGGATCTTTATGCAGGTTGACAAATTTCACATTGAGCATAACCTGAGGACAAAATATCTGTGTTTTCTCTATCTGAGGTAGCTTTAAAACCTGGGCACTTATCTCCACCCATTCCCAGCTGATTCTATGACTCTGTGGCTCAATATGGAAGTTGTTGTATGTGTTGCAGTTCTGTTATGTCAACACACTAAAATGCCAGGAACAAGGGGAGAGAATTGGGGAGAGAGAGCCCAGGAGTGCACATACATCAGGCCATAAGGATGGAACAGAACACCAATATTGCAATATGATGAGACTACTGTGTCTATGTTAACTCTGGGCCTCGGCAGACGACTAATAAAGTCGTCTCCGAGGCAGGGAAGAGGAGGGGCAGCTGCATGATCGGCGCCCCTTCCTCCTCCTGAGGTTGCCCTCGGAGCTGCCGGCCCTTCGCATGGCCGGCGCTCCGAGGGCAACCTCCTGCCGCAGTGTCCGCACACGCTGCGGCGGAAAAGTCAGGGAAAGTGCGCCCTATGCGTTTAGGGCGCACTTTCCCTGACTTCTGAAAGGAGTGCTATTTTTGCGCTCCTTGCAGAGGCGCCGATGGTGCACCTCGATGCGGCTGCTGCGGTCCCGCGGCGCACCGTCCCAGGATGTCCTAGACGCCCTGGTCTGCTTAGGGGGTCTGTCCAGAAAAGTCCAAAACTGGCATACCAGATGGATAGACTCAACCAAGGAGGCCACAGCCCTGAAACTGCAGAACCTGAACAGAGAGGTTAAAGACAGGGGGTCTTGGAGGTGTCTTATTCATGGGGCTGGCATGAGCTGATGTCAACCTGAGTTAACAATAAAAACAAAGCAAAGCATAGCTACTGTCTACTTTGACTGCTTCATCTCCCATCCCCTGCCATCCCCTCAAGAAAAAAAAAGCACCATGCTCTTGTAAGAAAGATGAGGTGCTGACCTGCCTGGATGTTCTGTTGCTATGATGTTTGACTGAAGCATCCAGGTGACAGCTATCACTTTGGCACAGCCAGACATGCACCTTCTTATGTGTTACTCAACTGCTGATTTTATATTATTATTATTTAAATATATTTTAAAAATGTATATTCTGCTTGAACTTTCAAAAGAACTCAGGTAGGCAAATAGTAAAATAATTAGGAACTGCCCTTCAAGTGGCACATTAAACTACAATGCACAGTGGGAGAATGGAAATAATCATGTGTACAGGAAACTTCACTAGTGCTTAAACTCAGTAGCATTGTACTAGTTGGTTTGTAAGTATAGTAAAGCCACCTGTCAACAAAAGATAACTTGCTGCATGCTTCAGTGCATGTCCAAAGTATTCAGAAGTACAAATAATCTGAAAAATGGTAAGGGAGAATTTCTTTTTCAGATAAAAAGTATGTTGACTTTATGTGTGCTCTTGCACAGAGTTTACTTTACTAGGCTGCCAGAATCTCCCAGCTAGCATGACCCATGGCCATTTTGGAGTCCAACAAAGTAGGTTTCTAAAACTCTGCTCTTAGCATATATGGGATGTGGAAGGAGTAAATGCAAGTACGCAGCTCGCTGTGGCACTTAATTGATTGATAGCATTACTCATGATCGAAGGAGACATTTTAGTGCATTTTCTCTGAGATTAATCTCTGTTTGCTCTCAAAACTATTACTATTATTTGCTCATATATATATATATAGGCTGAAGCAGTCAGATTTGCCTACATTGCCAATGTTTGTCTTCCAGTGATTAATACAAAGTGAAGCATGCTAAGTGCTAGATATGCAGGTGAGGAAAAATGCATGTTATAACAAACTTCAGGGATCACTGCTAAAAATGTGATAAATGTGTCTTGTAATTTGATGCTCAGATACAGCTGCTCCAGAGCCTCCAAGAAGACAGGACTATCGGTGGCTGTGAGTCACAATGGATGCATATTTTTTCAGTTCCAGGGATATGCCTTTACGTACCATTGCTGGAATGTACGAACAGCAGGAAGCTGTTGTACTTGTATCCTGCTTGCAAGTTTTTCATAGGGAACAGCTTGGATGCTCTATGAACAAATACTGGACTAGTTTTAGCTTTGGTCTGATTCAGCAGGGCTCAGAAATCAGTTACTGTGCTTATGGAAAGAATATTAGGAAGAAAAATGGACAACCAGGCAACTTCCTCTTCATGTATATGTAGTTTGCCTTTAAGTTGTTTCCATCTATGGCGACCCTAAGGTGACGCTGTCACAGGGTTTTCTTGGCAGGTTTCTTCAGAGGGGGTTTGCCATTGCCATCCTAGTAAGTAAGGGGTGCTGCGGGACTTCAAAATTTGTTTGGGGTGCAAATGCAGCCCATGGGGCACACTTTCCTCATCTTGAAATAAGGAGACTTAGGGCTGATGGAGATGGCCTGAAAAGGGTGGCACAGAGCCGCCCCTGAGAGCACTTGATTGGGGCTGTGGCAACCACATGTTGTGGCCCCAATCCTCTTTTTGCCACCCCCCAAAGAGTGGCAAAGTGCTGCTCCTTTTAGGGGCGGCAAAAAGCCAACCTTAGAACCACCACTGCGACTCTTTTGCACCCTTTTGGTACAATGTGTGTGCATGGTGTGCCAAGAGGGCAACCTGATGCTGTGCACCATGCATGCAGCATCAGGGCAGAGTCGGGCGACTGGCATGTGGTCGCCTCGCCTCAACTCCACCCCCAGGCCGGCCCTTTAAGCTGGTCTGCATCCCCCCTGAGACCGAGATCTAATTGCCAATACCAACTAGAGTACCCCAAAGGAACCAATGGAATTTATATAAGTGTTGACTTACAGTACAGCCATTTCTCAGTTAACAAAGTAGATGTGTTCCTTGGCATTCCTTCTGTAACAGATAATTTAGTGCCAGAAGCAGATATAATATGGAAAGAATAGTATGGGCTCCTACAACAAAATTAGGAGAGCAATTCTAACATGTTTCAGCAAACTTTTAAAATCCAAAACTACTCTTTTTTGAGCAGTGGACTACGACTCTGGAGTCTCGAGCTCAAATCCCCACTTGGCCATGAAAACCCACTTGGTGACCTTGGGTAAATCACACACTCTCAGCCCTATAAAACCCTGTGATAGGCTTGCTTGAGGGTCACCATAAGTTAGATATGACTTGAAGGCACACAACAAGCAAAAGATGCATGTCTGAAAGGAAACTAGTAGGTCAGGCAAGCAATGTGTGGGTAAACAAAAACATTTTGAACTTTCTAGAGACCACCTAAAGTATTGAGGGGGTAATTTTTAAATATATATATATATATATATATATATATATATATATATATATATACACATCAATTCCACTTTTCTTATGATTTCCATTTGGTGGCTAAACTTAGATTATTCTTTTTTAAAATGCAGTGTGGTCGGAACTTATCTGCTCACCCCTTTTCTCTCTCTCTCTCTCTCTCTCTCTCTTTTGTTGTTCACACATGCTTAGTAAGGTATTCTTGATGTTGTTCACTTTGCCTGTTGTCAGCAGGAACAGACAACAGTAAGATCAGCTAGAGCAGAATCCAGGTCTTTCCCCAGTCAAGCTTTACTGCATTGTTTACCGCAGATACACTGCTGCAACCTGACACAAAAAGTCTTTGTTTCTCTTGCCCCCCTTCACCTTCCTATACTAATGCTGCAAAAAGACTTCCAGCTAGATAGAGCACAAGAAGGAAAAGCTTTGGGGATACAAATACTTTGTCAGAGGCATTGTTAACTAAAGTATGCCTGTATTCAGAAATTGATTCATTAGATCCACTCTTATTAGGACTAGCAGTTGAATTTGGGACTTGGAATGCAACCTAGTGCACACTGACCAAAGAATTAATTCCATGGAAGACAACAGAGCAAACATGCAAAGGACTGCATTTTTACAACCCCCACTGGTGAATGTTAGTTCAAAAGTAATCCTTTCATTATTATGTGGGGCTTACTCTCTGCTTAGTGTGTGTAACTGTTCTATTATACTTAATGCTATGGCTTTTTCAACTGTAAAAACGTGGAATAAAATAAAGCAAATAAAAATTGGTTTAACATGTAAAAGGCAATCATCTATCAACAAGGCAGTGTACTTACCAATGCAGTACACACAGGGCGATCAGAGACTATTCGATCCAAACAATTGCTGCGGAAATGAAAAATATGGTTTGTTGAACCAAAAATGGCTTTACTCTACTAAAGGGGGAAAATATGCACTGCAGGATGTCAGTCATTGTCATCAGTGGTGATAGCTTGGAATATATTTGGTCTTCCTTTGGGTTTCAAGTCATCTTCACAGTGTGCAAAAGAAATCAGAGAAAATAGCTATTACAAGTGGCTATTCTGATCTTTTTGGCTCTGGAGAAGAATACAGAATTTAATGGAGGGGGTTCTCTGCTGGTTGATGGACCCCTGGGGATTGCAGCTGTTTTGGGGTCATACTCCCCCTGTATCAACTAAAACTTCTGCATTCTGGGAGGCCTGAATTGTGGATTGACAGTGTCTTGGGAAAAGCTGTTTACACAGATTACATAATCTTTGTTGAAACTCACTACAGTTAGCCCTCCACATTTGCGGCTTTGACTTTTGCAGATTTGATTATTCACGGATTTGATTAATATGTTTTCTCTAGGTCCTCCAGTATGACTGCCAGATGTTGATGCTGGCAGATCAAGAGATTCTCTACCTTCCACTGGATGTTGACCATAGAATTGCATTGGAAGACCTAGAGAGATTCTCTCAAGAAAAAAAAGTGTTTTCCTATTTGTGGGTTTTCCACTTTCATGGGGGTCCTATGCCCCTGACCCCAGAAAACATGGAGGGCCCACAGTATATCCATAGGAACTAAATTACTGACGATATTCATACCAAAACAGTCATCAACAGAGTTATGGAAGTTCTTTATTCTGTTTTACCAAAAACCCCAGTTTTCTGATACTTGTAAAAACAAGAAGATGAACTTTTCCAAGCCCTAATTCTCTGTAATTCTCACCCACCCACTGTAGTTGACAGGCATTTCCAACAAGCTCAGAAATGGTTTCCAACCAGGAAATACCTTGCAGTAGACTGTGCTATTGTAGGAATGCCTCCCTTTCTGCCTCCCAAAATAACTGTAATATGGTATGCTGAAGATATCCAGAATATGAAAAGAAGTCACCTGAATACCCAGGAAAGGTGAGTATGGGTAACACTGGGGAAATGATCAGTAGCAGAACCAAAGGAGAACAGGCCAGTGTTGAGGAAGTATTGGGAGGAGGTAGAGTGAGATGGAAAAAGGGGTGACAAGAACAGTGTCTTCACTTCACATACCAGACCCATAACTTCAGAGAAATGAGGGACACATGATTCCCATCTTCCCTCTCTCTTCAAATGCCTTTCTTATTTCTTTTTACACCACACTTTTCTCTCCATACTGGAATTTCTAGGCTTACGTTGCTGTTCACTTACTCAAGTGTCTTGCTTATTGAACAGCAGACGTAAAAAATTTGGAGGTCTTGTGTAAAACTGACTTTTAAAAAGAATAAGCAATTATTTATATATAAAAAATTACTGTCCCAACACTACACAGAAATAAGTTGTAGTCAGTGGGGCTTGTGTAGGATTGTGCTCTGTGGAAGACTTGCAAGTTCTAGCTAAAGCATTATAAATATAAGTAGTTCAGTTGTGCAGAATAGCTATGTTTTTATATTTTCTTTTGCTGTTGTTAACTACCATCAAGTCGACTTTGACTTCTGGTGACCCTATGTATGAGAGACCTCCAAGTCACCCTATTATCAACAGCCCTGCTCAGGTCTTGCATACTCAGGGCTGTGGCTTCCTGGACTGAGTCTATCCATCTGTAATATGGTCTTCCTCTTTTCCTATTGCCTTCTACTTTGCTGAGCGTTATTCTCTGTTCTAGTGAGTCATGTCTTCTCATAATACGTTCAAAGTCCAATAGTCTCAATTTAGTAATTTTGGCTTCTAGGGAGAGTTCAGGCTAGATTTGCTCTAGGACCCATTTATTTGTCATTTTGGCAGTCCATAGTTATCTGCAGAACTCTTCTCCAGCACCACATCTCAGATTAGTTGATTTTCTTCCTATCAGCTTCCTTCATTGTCCAGCTTTCACAACTATACATAGAAATGGGAAATACAACGACATGGACCATTGAGGATTTTGTCTAATTCCTTCATAGCTGACCTTCCAAGTCCTAGTCTTCTTTTGATTTCTTATCTGCAGTTTCATTTATGATTAATGACTGGTTATGGTATGAAAAATCTTGAACCATTTCAATATCTTCATTGCCTACTTTAAAGTTAGGTAAATCACTTGTGGTCATTATTTTTGTTTTCTTAATATTAAAGGGTAAACTTGGCTTTGCACTTTCTACTATCTACCAGCTGAAAACACCTGTATTATGAAATGTTGGAAATGGAGTAAATATATATGGGAATGAAGGGCAAAAATATTTGCTGACTAGAATTTATTTAATAATAAAGGGGAAAGAGATAAGAAAACAATAGGAAAAATTCAGTTACAGTTTAAGTGTCAGAGCAAAACAACAGCAACAAACAGTGGGTGGGATGGAGTCAAACAAATCAGATACCCGTGTATCTGCTATACAGACAGCCTAGGTCAGAATGCCACTATGGGCTTCTTTCTGCCAATCTCTGACCTCCAATTTCCTCCTGGATATAGTGCAGTCCTGCCCTCCGCCGTCTCCTCATATTGGTGCTTTTTCTTTACACCCTGGATGAGATCCTGGTTCAAGAGACATAAAGTTCCACCCTGGCAGAACTATGACACATCTTTCCTTTCCCACATCTCTTCCTTCTCCCTCTTCCCTTCCCCATGTAGGACCCCCCCCCCACACGCAGCCATTTAATATCTAGCAGAGAGGTGGGGATGTTGGGAGAAGTGTCTAGCTACTTCCCATAGCCAGATGCACAATGACAACACCATCTTCCAGGATCTCTGGTAGACCCTTAGAAGATCTGGGAGGATGCCTTTCTCATTATGTGGCTGGCTATAGGAGCATAGCCAGACTCTGCTTGAATGCCTCTTGATCTCTATTGCCAATAAAATGGCTGTGGAGAGGGACTCTGCAGGAAGAAGGTGAGTCCTACAAGGTTTTGGTTGTTCCATGTGGGAAGTAGTCAATTTCTCCCCCCACAGCTACCAAAGTTCAATATGCAGGCCAAACCTTCAGTTACGTATGAATATGTGAACACCAGGATGCCAGCTACCATTTTTGTGCTTGCCTCTCTTTCTCAGTCTCATATCTACTCTCAGACCTAACACACATCCCTCAGAATTTCACATGGCAGGTGGCAGCTTCTTAGGGACTTGTGTTCCATGGACTTGTGTCCGTAAGCTTCTTAGGCATTTGTATTCCATGGAAGCTACACACAGCTACACATTACATGCTTTCTGAAAAATTAGTTTGTATTTGTCATTTCCCACAACCATAAAGGTGTTCATACTATCCAGTCACACCTTTACACTTGAACCTTGGATTTAAGAGAATTCTTGTATCTGAGTGCCAATCAGGAATGGACAAAGCTACAGTGATTCACAGAAACATTTGAAATTATGGACATGGGAAGACCCCTATAAAGACATTTACACTACAGGGGCCTGATACAATGATTGCTGTGGTTTCTCACAATGGCTGTTTTTAACTAGCAGTCTTTATGACTAGCAGGGACTGCTCCAAGGGTTGATTCATCTGATATCTGGTTTGAGGTATTCAGCCTACCATGAAGCAAGACATTTTGAAGCAGTTCCTACTAGGTGCCCATTTTTCTCATTTTTCTCATTTTCAATTTGTTTGGGAGTGGAAGGCTCTGTTATATATAATCCTGGCATTTGGAGTGAGGTGAAAGTGTTTCTTAAAAATAGTAAATACAGAAATCTAAATACAATTACACACATTACTCATCAGTTGGTGTACCTCCCAATTTGAATCTCTTTAAATTGTATGTGTCCATTTGTCTCCACTGTGTATCCATTTGGACACAAAGCTCTTTCTTAAAAATTGCCTTGCAATGCATTTATGTGAGACACCTGCTGTCTTATGCAATAGACAGATTGGATCTCATAAAAGTAAAGTATTGGTTATGTAATTCACTCTGAATGTATTTTTACTGTCAGGGATGAGGCAAGCTGCTTTTGGGATTGTTTGTTTGTGGGGTTTTTTCAGGTGCAAAATCAATGTGGCTAGCTTTGGGCAATGTGTTCTGCCTCAGTCATCAAAATACTATGGCCAGCTACCAAGAGAATCACCCTCAAACATTCTGCAATTGTTGCAGAAAACCAAGACAAGGAGCACCACAGACTTCCACTGAGGAGAATTCAGCAAGGATTGGAAAACATCTGGTTACTCCAGCTGGAACAGTAGATAGAATTGTTGTCTGAAAGAAGGGCATATGGTTAACTTGATTCATCTGATCCTCATGCACAAAAGTGCTACTGTATTTAATAAATTCATTGATGTGGATCTTCTTCAGGGAATAATTGAGAGGCTGTCTTTTTAAAATGGCAACAGTATTTTTTTAATGGCAATATATTTAAAATGGCAACAAAATATTTTCCAATGTAGCTATGTCTGAGTTGAAACATTTCAGGACAAAAACACTCTAGGAACCCCAGAAAACACCATGAAGTACAACATTTCCTGTAGTAAATGATGGTGTGCCAACTGGTCATAAAATAACACTGCGGACAGTATTTTACTCACCTTAAAAATTAATAGAGCTAGTGTGACACCATTTGCTTCACTGCTGGGATTCATTTTACTCTGCAATATATATGGTAGGAAGAAGAAATTGTACAGAATGTTTTGGTATTTCTCTTGTTGGGAAACATTTCATTAGAGATTGCTTTATATCAGAATAAGTAAAAGTCCAGCAAGATGAACTATTAAAGAACCAATCCAACCAGGGCCAGATCAGCTATTCCTGTTTTAGAATAGGTCTTTAGTTCGGCTAGGACTCTGCAGTTTTGTTGTACTTACAATCTTCTGTAGTGCATTAAATTATTCTTCTCTATGTCAGGGACAAAGTGAGACATTTTGGTGACAGAGGTGAAGGACAAAATGGCACTTCTTGATTCCCATGTATTAATTCCACTTCCTGCCCCTAGTATCTGCTCCTTGAGATATCTGCCTCTTCTACCTAATAATGCTTTATTGCATTCTCTGTTGTTGCCATAGTAGTTGTTGCCATAATCACCTGACAACACAATGACCAGTGCCAATCTTAGATATTTTTGAAACTGAAAAAAAACAAAACACCACACATCTACATGCCTAATGATCTCTTTCTTATTTTTTTATATATATACAAAATAAGAACTGGGAGGTAGGACAAATGTTGAGCTTTTAAGAATGTAGTAACAAAAGTGAATGGTTTCATTTTGACTCATTTTGAGAGGGGTGCTGTTCAAGGACAGATATTACCTATTCAGACATACTACTTTTGCAAAATGAATAATAAAACAAAAAAGCAAAGCAAAGCAAAGCAGCTTCATTTATATACCACTCATTTTAGCGACCTCGGAAGGATGCAGGACTGAGTCAAGCCTGAGGTATTGAACTCGCAACCTTGTGGTCTATGAGTGAGTGGCTGCAGTACAGGCATTGAACCACTGCGCCACCAGGGCTGACTATCATCATACCTGAATACCATCCTCATGAGATTTGGAAACTTCCAGCAAAATCTGATGTTAAAGAATAGGGCAAGCCTGAAACATTATGAAGCTTTAAGCAGCCTTTGGTTGTCATTAATAATAATAATAATAATAATAATAATAATAATAATAATAAATTTTATTTATACCCCGCCCCTCTGAGAACAATCGGGGTGGCTAACAAGTTAAAAATACACTACATCCCAATTCCATCCCTACCCCATCCCTATCCCCTTAAAAAATATATTAAATCAGATAAGATTAAAAACCAATAGAATAAAAATACAGCAATTAGATGCAACATTATTAATAACAGAAAAGAAACAAAAAAGAACAGAAAACGGCTACCTTATGCCCCTTTACATGAGATTCTGAAAGGAGTCTCCTGGAAAAGTTCCTGGAGAATTCCTGGAGAGTTCCTCAGGCCGGGATAAACTATCCTGGAAAGGCCTGCCAGAAGAGATCCATCTTGACAGCTTTTTAAAAGCTGTCTAAAGATGTCAATTGGCGGATCTCGTCTGGCAGGCCATTCCATAGTCTAGGAGCGACAACAGAAAAAGCCCTCTGGGAGATAGACGAAAGCCTAGATTTTTGTGGCTGAACAGATTCCTCCCAGAGGACTGGAGTGCATGGGGAAGATTATAGGGGAGAAGGTGGTCCCGGAAATAGTTTGGACCCAAGCCATTTAGGGCTTTATAGGTGATGACCAACACCTTGTACTGAGCCCGGAAACTAGTAGGCAGCCAGTGGAGGGATTTTAATACTTGCATAATATGGTCCCTCCTAGATGTTCCCGACACTATTCTGGCCACCATGTTCTGTACTAACTGCAGTTTCTGAACCAAGCACAAGGGTAGCCCCATGTAGAGCGCATTACAGAAGTCCAGACGTGAGGTTACCAGCACGTGCACAACAGTCTTGAGATCCCTTACTTCCAGAAAAGGGTGCAGCTGGCGTATCAGCTGAAGCTGATAACAGGCGCTCCTGACTGTCACATTCACCTGATTCACCATCCAGCCCATTACTGCCCGAAGACATTCATTGAGAGAGGAGGCGCCATCAGAATTCGAGGCCGACGAATGAGACATGGAGAAATAGATATGGGTGTCATCAGCGTACTGATAACACCCAGGTCCATAACTCTGTTTGATGTTACCCAGCGGCTTCATATAGATGTTAAATAACATCAGAGACAGAATGGCATCCTGTGAACACCACAGGTGAGCTCTCTTTTGGCCAAGCTACTGTCCCCGAGCAGCACCCTCTGGGACCTTCCCGAGAGGAAGGACCGGAGCCACTGCAAAGCAGTGCCTCCAATACCCAACACCTTCAGGCGGTCCAAGAGGATGCCATGATCTATCGTATCAAAAGCCACTGAGAAGTCTAGGAGCACCAACAGGGTCACACTACCCCTGTCGATGCTCAGATGCAAATCGTCGGTCAAGGCAACTATGCTCTCAACCCCAAAGCCTGTCCTGAAGCCAGTTTGAAATGGGTCTAGATAATCGGTTTCATCCAAGACAACTTGGAGTTGAAGAGCAACTGCCCTCTCGATCACTTTGCTCAAAAATGGCAATAAAGAGACTGGTCTATAATTATTCATATCCAAGGGATCCAGGGAAGGTTTTTTCAGAAGCGGCCTAATAGCTGCTTCCTTTAAACATGATGGAATATGTCCTTCCCTGAAAGACGCATTGATGATGTCTGTAAGGCACCTCCTCAACGCATCCCCCCCTGGCCAGCCAGCCATGATGGGCAAGGATCGAGAGGACAAGTTGTTTTTTCCTCACAAGTTGCAGCAAACAGCTATATATTTACTTTATTATTAAATAAATTAATTTGTTATTAAATTCAGTATCTAAAAAATTACTCTCAGAGTAGGGGAAGAAGAAATTGTGGATTTTCTGCCTCGTGTGTTAGAATAATTTGGCCACATGTGATGAGGCCTCTTTGCTTCAAATGAGGATTTTATTTGCTAATGAACCTCAAAGATCTAAACTATTGGGCTGGAGCTACTACAAATGTACTTCTGTATCTGTGTCAGCCACTGCATATAATCCATGGGTTACACCTAATATAGACTGGCAAAATTGTAGCCAGTAAGCCAAACATACCCATATACACCTTTGTTGCTTTTCTGGAATTTTTAAAAAAATCTCACACAGACAGCAAACTACATCTCTTATGGGCTGCATGTGCCTTAGCCTGGCCTAATCCAAAAGCTATCAAAGTGAGGAGTTGAGAAATGGTGGCAACCTTCTACTGATACTGTTCCTACATCCAGAGATTTCTAATTATTGGAGTCTACAATGCAATATGGACAGATGGCCCAGTCTGTGTTTGCAATTCATGCTGTGTGCTGCTGGATCCTTTAAAATGTTCATTATTATAAAGTTTGGTTATGAAAAATTGAAGAGCAAAGAGAACTTCTGTAATTCATTTATATTTTAGAAAATCTGTTAAAGTATATTTTCTAGATCTGAACATTCTTAGCTGATATATTCTATTTAAAAAACCCACAGTAGACAACATGTTGAGTGGGCCCTTTTGCTCACAGAAACTCACACTTTTGTCAGCCATGGGAACTGTATTTTTTTCTGAGACATTGAGCCTTCTCTGTCA
>JAIPUX010001880.1:12416107-12442665 GCA_020142125.1 Phrynosoma platyrhinos | reverse complement strand
CCAGCTTTCTCGCCGCTCTCTTACTGCAAGTGTGATAACGTCCTGAGTCTTTTCTATCTGTGTCCACTTACTAGACTACATCAGTGAGCTTCGTTCTATTTAGATCCTTTAGGCATCTCCTAATACCTTTCCCATAACAGAATATTTTGGGCAGCACGTCTGTTGGAAGAGAGAGAGGTTCCCTTTGCTATATGTTTATTTTCTTACATATATTTTTTCAGCTCCCATTATCCTTCCCATTATTCACTTGTAGAACTCTGTATTAATGTGATTGAAAAATCGTGGCTGCATTGAGAAGCTTTGCTTGTAATTTTCCATTCCATTTCAGTCCTTCCATGTACAAGCAATTTTATAACCTGACTGTGTATTAATTCCAGCTGAGGTTTTATGTATTTCCAGGAAAAAGGGAAGCTGGCAATCTTCTTTTGCAGCATCTTTCATTATTTATATTCATAGAGAGCAATTGCTATGATCAGCAATGCACTGAGCGAGACCTCTGGTGTTCTGGCTACCTTTCTGCATTTGCAAAGGGGAGATGCTTCAGGGAAGCCATAGGGAATGTTCTATTTTTGTGCTTACACTTTTTGTGTTCCCATCCCCATTTCGCTATGGTGAATCTATGCACAACCCTATTTTACTTTCAGAAAAGCACAGTCCAAGATAAATAACCTCAGGTCATATTAGATTGTACTGCTGTGTTTTTCAGGGCATGGGACAGCCCTCTTCAGAGCCTGAAAAAGTAACTTTTAAAACAACTCTTACTGGAGTGGCTGTAGGATTCTGGCAGTTGCAGTTCAAAAAATAATTTTTAAGAGTTCTGACTTTGTGTGGAAGTTATTGGAACCGTAAAGAAAACTGGAGTCTAATATTCCACCTTCCCAAATGTCAAATTAAGAGAGAGGGCGAGGAATTGTTTCATTCAACAAAAATGCCAGGTGAAAAACATATATATGTATGTGAACCCAGAAATTGTGATTTTAAATTACATGAAGAGATAGCAAATTTGTTTTCTCATCTATTATTTTAGCCAAAATAACTTGAATGACATCAGATTCCATATGACTGAAGGGAGTATTTTTGTTTGTTTTTTAGGTAACAGAGTGTCTTGACTTGGCCCTGTCCAAGTTTCTGTTTTAAAATGGAAACGATGTAAATGTCACATTACTTGTTTATGCATGTATATTGTAGAAGAAGGCAGGGTGTTTTGTACATCAAACATTAGAACTCTGATAAAAATAGATGGGAACTCTGAAAATTAAAAACAAAATAAAAAAAAACATAATTTCTTCCCCAATGAGGAATGTTTCAGAATGTCCTCAGAGAAAAGTAACAGAGAGGATACACACAAAAGGTTGATGGAAATCATTATGACTATTTCAAATTTACCAGCATTTCCAGTTTTGCTATTCAAATTTTAATTATGATCTTTAAAATTCACAATTTTCCATGTAAAACTTTTCCTTGGAATTTAAGTGTTGTAGAACTTGTGGCATTTCCTTGCGGGAAATTTCATATGCTGTCAAATAGTAAATAGAATGGCATGTTTATCAAATGCTGTCAGAGATTAAACACTACTGCATACAATTATTGGAAACTGTCAAATACTGAGTGAATAGCATTAAATGCCAGCTTCAAAATATTGTGAAATATCGGCTGTCAGAAATCCAGTATTGGATGCAAATGTCATGGAATATCAACTACAGATATCAAGTATTCAGCAAATATTTGCATATTCAGAAAATATCTGGAGAATAGTCAATAGCAAAACTATCAGAGGAGAGTTGTGAGAAGCAAATATGTTCCAGATGCAGAAACCAATGCTACAACAAAAGAAATGATGGAAGGATCTACTCTGTCTAATTAGACAGCAGAACACAGCAGACTAATAGTGCATTAGATGAGACACTTCTAGAGTGGGATTGGCATTCTTTTTCTGTCTCCATTGACAACATGTTGTACAAGTGTGTTCTGGTTGAGGAATATATGCACGTAGCAATGATCTGCTCATATTTGTATAAAAATAGATGACTGGTGTTATTTCTTTTGATACCACCAACTGTGCAGAAATTAGAAGTTCAAATTAGACTAACTCTTCTCTTCCCTGTTCAAAGGAATAGTAGGCTGTACCAAAATCAACACTGCTGATAATCCCCTTTCATCACTGTGCCATGATCACAGCTGATGCTAGACTTGAATGGGTGCTAGATATGTTGTTGCTGATGGGCTGTCCACCATCTTCTTCACACTAGTAGCCTCTGCTGCCTTCTTTCTCATGCTGCTGCCAGCTTCTTCCTCTCTTCCTCCTCAAGTCTGGATGACTAGTTGATCCAGTGCTAGCATTTGTCCAATGTGAGTCCAGTTTTTGCATCCCACATCCTATGCTGACAGCAGGAATTCTGAACATTGTCATTCAACACAGTAATTCTAGTCAACTTCAGCCAGTGCCAAGATGGGTAAAATTCCTCATTAGGTATTGAGAACTGCATTGTTAGTCATAAAAATGGTGGATACCCAGCTCTAGTTGGAGCCAACCAGCCACTCAAGTTCTTCCCATCCAAATACAGTGTGATTGCTAGTGGGTAAACTAGCCAGCCAGCCTCTCCACTACCCACCACCAAGGACAGGGAAGCTAGCAGGACAATGCTGGTGGCAGATACCTAGTGGTTGCCTCATTGTGCGACTGCTCATGGTTCTCAAATGGTTGGCATGGTCTCCCCATACAAGTCCAAATGATTATGGTAGAGATTCAACTCTGAAGCAGCTCCACACACAAGGATGACCCTTATGGTATCTTCCAACTCTATAATTCTTTGAATGGCCATCTATTGGGACTGGGAGTGCTTTGATTGTGGTGATTAGATTGGAAGGCCCTTGTGGTCTCTTCCAACTCTATGATTTTACATACAGTACCCTATCCCAGTCAAACTGTGTGTGTGTGTGTGTGTGTGTGCATGTGTACGTGTGTGTGGGGGGGGTAAATGTTCTTGCATTTATATGCTGCTGATGGATCAGGGCAAAAGTCTATTAAATTAAACATTAAATAAAATAATTAAGTGATAATCATTCAAGCAGGCAACAATGGCTTCAAAGAATTTAAAGTTTAAAGAATTCTATCAAAACAAAGCGAGAAAAACTGCCAATACAAGGTACGCATAAAAGTGAAAAGATTTGGAAAATCAAACTGTCGCCTCCCTGAAATTTATACAAAGTAACAGGCTGTTGCTGTCAGGAGGGAGAGTCTATTAAAACAAAGTTCACTCATGCTATAAAAAAATGCAAAAAGAGAAATATCACTATATGAAAATGTTAACATGTTTGGAATAAGGGATTTTTATTAAAATATTTGAATAACTAGAATACGTTTACTTGCATTGTCAATCCAGGAGACAGACATCTCATGTTCTGTGGGAGGTTGTGATATGGACAGCCTGAGCTAAAAAATCTGTCAATTCTCTCATTCGCCATAAAAATTTAAGCTTCCACAGCATGTTCTATGTATTAGTTGCAGCATCCATGTTTGAAATAACTATTATATATTCTAAACAGTGTGGCATTTGTGTACTTTCTGGTTCTTCTTTGTCCAGTACTAACAACCACAAGATGGCACTGATGTCTGTTGACTACAGTCATCGTAACTCTTTCACTTGAAGCTGTTTAGATCAAATTTTACTGTTGCAAAAAATGGGTTTATTATTTCATTAGCACCCTCCACTGGTTTAAGTCCTTTAAAATGTTCTCTGCACATCTTTTACTGTGGTTATATTATCTCCTGCTATTGTTTTAAGAATTCAGTAACTATGGCAAAAGAAAACTATTCATGTGTGTAAAATTTTGAATGTATGTCTACACATGCATATCAATATGTATATATGTTAGATTCAAAGTCTTCTTCTTAGCATATGAAAATAACCAGGGGTCTTGTAGCACCATAAAGACTAAAGGTATTATGGCATAAGGTCTTCTGGACTAGGAGTCAGATTGATCAGATGGAGTTGACTGCACTTGACTGTAGTCCAAGAAAATTATATGCTATCATCAGTTGGTTAGTGTGAAAGAGTTGCTACGGTAAATGCAGGGAAAGTGTCAGTAACAGGGGGCCTTCTGTGGATAAGAGGTAAAGGTAACCTAAGATTTGAGAGAAGGTCTCATCAGTTAGTTTGTAAGATTGCTGCTGAAGAATAACAGAACTAGCCTGTTGGAAGAAATTCTGAGATAGAAAGATTGTATTTTAAAAATGGGTGTGTTAAACAGTATCAAAAGTAGAAAACATTCAGGGGTAGCTGTGTTGGCCATTTAGAAAATTCAAACAAAAATCTATCAGTGATACCTTTATTGGCCAACCAAAATGCACAATATACTTGTTGCAAGCTTTCAAGGCTCCATGGGCTTCTTCATCAGGCAAGATTTACAAACCAAACAGGAGAAAAACAATTGGAGATGTTAGATGCCTTCAATCTTTAGTTAAGATGGCATATGGTGGGGAGGATATCTTTTGCAGGTAGGTTCTTCCTCCTTCTGGCCATGTGGCTATAGGGAGATTTTCCAAGTCCAGGAAATTTAAAATCCATTTACATCTCAACAGGGACCCCTCTTTTGCAATCCATTATGTCTCCATTCCAGTAAGGCCACAGGCCTCTTTGTGGCAGAGAACATGTATGCATCTGACTAACATCTCCAATTGTTTTTCTCCTGTTTGGTTTGTAACATCTTGCCTGAAGAAGAAGCCCATGCAGCTTTGAAAGCTTGCAACAAGTATATTGTGCATTTTGGTTGTCCAATAAAGGTATCCCTGATGGATTTTAGTATCAAAGTAGATCCTGCTAAAAAAAATGGGATGGTGGCTGGGAACAAAACTCCCCACATTCAATTGCTTGTGTCACAAAGTGTGGCGTCCTCTGTATCACAAAGAAGGCAGCAGGACCCTTATACAAAGTAGATCCTGTACAAGAGTTTCCTGTACACCCCACAAGCTGTTCCAATGTTCACCCAACCCATTCCATCAGCTTAGTATGAGAATATATTTGCTTCCAGAATTATTAACAATTTCCTAATTTTTAGTGGCTTCATGAAGCAGTCACTTCACTTCCCGTAATGAGGGGCCCAATCAACTTTGGTCTATTTTTGTTATTTCTAGGGGTATAAAAAGCAGGTATTCTTGCTTCCAATTTATGTTAAAATTCATGACTATGAAAGTTGACTTGTAAGGGCTAGGTAGCATATTGAATGGTGAAGGATGATGGTATTTGTAGTCCAAATACATCTCGGGGAAACTGTCTCCTATCTATTCTCCAAAGGTGTCATGCACCCATGCATAGATAGATGACAGAAAGACTGACAGAAAGGGCAAACATTTCTAGAGGAACAGCAGTTATTTCTTGGGCCCTTTCACACTTTTACAGTTTTATTGTCATGCGCCGTCAAGTCATTTCCGACTTATGGTGACCCTAAGGAGAACCTATCACAGGTTTTCTTGGCAAGATTTGTTCAGAGGAGATTTGCCATTGCCTTCCCCTGAGGCTGAGAGCATGTGACCCTCCCTAGGTCATCCTGTGGGTTTCATGGCCAAGCTGGAAATGGAACCCTGGTCTCCAGAGTCATAGTCCAACATTCAAACCATTATGCCATGCTGGTTATAGAGCTATTAATCCATTTTAGCTGCCATGTTTCCATTCTATGGAATCCTGGGATTTGCAGTTTAGGGAGGATATTTAGAATTCTCCACCAGATTATCCCAGTGCCTGATCAAATTACAAATCCTACGATGTTATAGTTTGTACCCATAGCAGCTCAATAATTGTGTAGTGTGAAAATGCTCATGGGTCCCTCTGCTTCTCTGAGTGAGCTTTCACCTCTCCCCCTTTGGCTTTCTTTTTCACTAAAGTTCAGATCTAGCATCTTTTAAAAAGAACCTTCCTTTCATGCCACCCCATCCCACACCTATTAGAAACCTGCTGGGGGGGGGAAGAAATGACACCCCCAAGTGGCAACCCCATGGCTATCCATAAGAAGAATTGGAGGAATCAGGCAGTGCTTGCCTTAGCCTTCAATTTGAGCCTCCACCCTGTGGAGAGAGTTTTTCTCTCAAAACTATTTTGGAAGAAAAGGCTTTTTTTCTTGGATTGCTGAAGTGAGAACACAGTCTGGTTACAAATAGGCTGGGGTCCTGCTGAGTAAGATTTCAATTGTCTTGAAACAGATGAAAACCTTCAGTAATATAGCAACCAAATCATCGTCATCGTTGTCTTCCTGCCTTTCTCCTAAGATTGGGACTCAAGGTGACTTACCAATTCAAATGATTATAATATAATTAAAAACATAAAAAGTCAACATTGAAATAAAATCCATTGTTAGACTGCTTGAAATATCCTTTGGAACATGAAGCTCCTTGTACAAAAAGAAAAAAAATTGAAAGGTTTTTTTTTCATTTGTTTGTTTGTTTTTGCTGTAATGCAGCTAACTGAATTTTAAATCAGTGTTAATCCTTTGAAAATGATTCTCCCTTACATGCATGTCAGGAGCTGAGACAGTTTTTAAAAAAGAAAAGATAAGAAGATCCATTTTCAATGCATAAGCAAGCAAAACGTTGTCACAAAGAGCTTTCTTTACTCCACCTCCATATTGGCATTCTTGATTTGTATTGCTGCGAGTCTACTTTTGTTCAGTCAAGAAATAGCAGGTTTTATATTAGTTACATGGATTATGGATTATTTCACCTACATTCTTCAAATGCTTACTCAGTGGTCTGCATGAAGTGGGAAGGTGAAATAAATACCATTTCTATTTTGGACTGAATTTTAAAAGCTTAGTCACTTGGTATGTAAGCTGGGGAAAACTATTGTTTGTTTGTATGCAAAGGGATCTTGCAGTGCCTTTGAGACTAAAGGGCAAAGCAGACCGCCCGGAAGGATCGGCTCGACTTTGAGTGCAGGATCGGGGCCGCAGCAACTGCACACTGGGCCCCAATCCGGCATTTTTCTGGGCCAACATGCCGCTTCTTTTTAGCCCAGAAAAAGGGCACCCTTGCCACCACAGTGGCACTTTTCCATGCTCCTTTTATGAATGCCACACCAAAGGAGAGCCATAACGTCACCCATCATGTGGTCAGGCAGGCTATCAGGGCATGCGTCGTCCAAACACCACACCCCCACACCACCCCCAATCCGGTGCTTAGTGCCGGTCTGTACAGTCCCTAACTGTGTGAAAGAAGTTGGAGCATGAACATTCGTAGACTTGGTCTACTTCCTCAGATGCATGGCGTAAACTGATACCCAGGAAACACCTTTATAAACTGCATGAATACCCATGGAAATGCAAAACTTGTGGATTTGTGTTTGATTGTGTAAAAAGTAAATAATACTAAGAATTTTATAATATTTATATGAGGATGGGTAATATTTTGCCTGCACAGAACCCAGAAATACTCCCAAAATAATATAAAATTTTAAAAAAAAACAACAGATGTTACCAGAAGCCCATTTCTTGGTTTGTCCTGCATTTACTTTCAGGTGTTTGGGAGTCCCTTCACCCTGTTGTAACACAAAACTGATGCTCCTGGAGGCCTCCAGTAGTGGGTAGATCTCAAAGATTTCAATGCAGAGGGGGCATCAGGTGAAATCTGCATTCAAGAAAGAGGCAGCATAAAGCTGGAAGCCTCCCACCACTGTCTCCTAGTTCTTCCTTTCCTTGATGTTGTCTTCCCCCTCCCTGCCACTACTTTGCCTCCTCTAGTACAAGTAATAGTATTAGCCAAAGTGCATTTTTCTGAATTTTGGTGTGTATGTGTCATTCCACATGACTCCAGAGGTACCCTGCAGTTGACCCCAAGTGCCACCTGGGTAATGACAGGCAGGTTATACCAAGGTCACTTGGAAAACCAACAGAAACCATCTCAAGGACAGGCAGGTAGTGTGGGAATTGCAAATGGACCATTTCCATAATCAAATGAACCACCTCCATAATCAGAAAGAATGGACGATAGTTGCCTAGATGTCTCAATTGATGGGCCAGCTAATGACTTAATCCTTTTCCCATTCACCTTGAATATAGCCAGACCAGATTAACTCACCCATGCAATCTCACACCTTTGCCCTGTAGCTAGTTTTATCCCTTAAAAACCCCTGGATTTCCCCCCTCAGTGCATTAGTATGGAGTTCGTGGGGATACTGCATCACTGTGATCTCTAGTCTAGGGTCTCTACAGATGGGCAGCCATGGGCCACCCCAAGAAGCTGTGGATTGGGACCGAGGTTGCCCCATGCTAAAATTGTGCTCCTTTCAGAGGAGCCAAAAGGGTGTTGGAAGAGGCGCCGGGCACCTCTTCCACGCTCCTTCTGGCTCAGCATGTCCAAAAGCCAGAAGGACGTCATCAGAGCACTTGACATGTGCAATGGCAAGCACTCCAATGACGTCCTCGAGAAGGGATTGGGGTGCCTGGCATCCAGCTGCCCCTCCCCTTCTCTAGATTCAAGACAGCGCTTTTCGCCATCTGCATCCCCCCCTAATTACTGACACTTCCATCCAAACCAATGCTCTCAGAATGGCTGTGTCCTACACCACTTCACTCAATTGGATACCAGGGAAAGCCTCATCTGCAGTAAATATCACCCGTAGTTTTGCCTCAAAATCTTTTCCAAACTAACCCCTTTGTAGCCGACTCCCTCTCAGTTTGAGCTAAATAAAATTCCCCATACTAGACTTTTGGCTACAATAAATAGGCCTCAATCTAAAATCTAGCTCATTAAAAACAATAAAATAAAAAACTAACATGGGGGGATGCAGATGGGCGGCCCTGGGCTGCCCTGGAAAATGGAGGATCGAGGCCGAGACTGCCAGACACGTCGGCCCTGATCCTCCCTTTCGCTGCCTGGGAAAGGAGTGCCAAAACACCGCTTCTTTCCCTTGACCGCCCCCAGAGCCACCATGAGGCTCTTTTGCGCCTCTTCCGGCACAGCATGTAAAAATGCTGTGCCAGGAGGATGTCCTGACAGTGCATGCTGTACGTAGTGGCGCACGCTGTGATGACATCCTCAGGAAGGGGTTGGGATACCCAGCGTGTGACTGCCCCTCCCCTTCCCTGCCTCCAAGACGGCGCTTTGCACCATCTGTAGAGGCCCATAGGTAATGCATAAAAATACATCTAGTGGTTATTTCCATAATATAAAAGCTACCCACACACATAGGCTATTTTTAAACATTTCAGTCCACCAAGCATGGATATCCAGGGAACATGGAAAAGTGCATGTGCATGAACAAGCATCTTCTTCACTTTATGGAATACATATGGGGTCAGAGTGGAAGGGAGATATTGTCCAGTTCAGGTCTTTGTGAG
The DNA here is from genome assembly GCA_020142125.1 of Phrynosoma platyrhinos. Lineage (NCBI taxonomy): Eukaryota > Metazoa > Chordata > Lepidosauria > Squamata > Phrynosomatidae > Phrynosoma > Phrynosoma platyrhinos. The sequence continues at coordinate 12,433,338 of JAIPUX010001880.1, read as the reverse complement.
AAACCTGGTACAATTGGGTATGCCCTCTTAACTATGTTTTGAAAGTAACTAGTAATAAATAACTAGCTACATGTGATGTATTCCTTTCTATATTAGTTTTAATCAAGGTATAACATAGGGCCTTTGCAGACTGCCAGAAATAGTGCACATTAAATTGAGGCACTGCCTTGGCTAAGTGCTAGAGAATCATGGGAACTGTAATTTATTGTGGCACCAGAGCTCTCTGACAGAGAAGGCTCAATGTCTCAGAAAAAAATACAATTCCCATGATTCCCTAGCACTGAGCCAGGGCAGTGCCTCAATTTAATGTGCACTATTTCTGGCAGTCTGCAAAGGCCCAAAGTTATATTGTGACTTTAATTTGACAAAAGTTAACATTACATATTTTGCTTCATAAGTGAAACATTTAGTGCCGATGCACACTGCCCATAAGGGGTGGCTCTGGGCCGCCCCTGGGAGTGGTGGATCGGGGCCACGGCAACCACGTGCCTCATCCCCAATCCTCCCTTTTGCTGCCCCCAAAAGAGTGGGAAAATGCTGCTCCTTGGGGGGGCAAAAGGCCACCCTTAGAGCCACTGCCATGGCTCTTTTGTGCCCTTTTGGTGCAGCGGGTTCACATGCTGCATCAAGATGGCACCCTGACACCATGCACCTTGTGGACGTGGCCTCGGGGTGAAGTCGGAGTGGAGTCAGGGTGGCTGGCATGCAGTCACCCCTCCCCAACTCCACCCCCAGGCCAGCCCTTTAGGCCTGTCTGCACCCCCCCCCTTAGTTACATTTATAGATATAGGGTATGTGTGACATAACTAAATTATAGTGAAAAGTATCACATGGTTCAAATGCTGCCTCATGCTGTGTATCATGCTACACTGTCACAATCTTATAATATTGAGGTGCCAGTGAGGACATGAGGATGATGTAGTTTCTACCTTAGGCCAACAGTTCACACTATTCTGATGATTTTTTAAAGTAACTAAAATAACTGACAATTATATTTGAGAAACATTAAAGTTATTAATTGTTTTTTATGGTTTTGGGGGGTTTTGGGGGCTATGAGGCCATGTTCTAGAAGAGTTTATTCCTGAAGTTTCACCAGCATCTGTGGCTGGCATCTTCAGAGAATGCTGGCATGGAAGAAAGTGAGGTTGAGAGGAAGTGGTTTACATGTTAATCTATGTATTATTCTGTTGTTGAATGGCAAGGCCTCAGGGTGTCTGTTTAATTAATGAACTCTTGTCTGCTGAGAAACCCCCCTCACCCTGGGTGGTTTGCATTTGCATTAGCTGGGACTTGATTTTGGTGTTTCTCAGGGCTGGAAGCCAAACTTTGAGCCTAAGCAGACGGGAGGCCGTGGGCTGCACCGAGAAGCTGCGGATTGGGGCTGAGGCCCTGATCCACTCCTTTTTGGGCCCTGGCAAGAGGCGTTGGGCGCACCCTCAGTGTCTTTTCCACTGCAACATGTGTGGACGCTGCGGCGGAAGTACGTCATCGGAGCGCCCGTCGTGTGGAACGACGGGCACTCCGATGACGTGTTCGGGAAAGGGTTGGGGCACCCAGCTTGAGGCTGCACCTCTCCTTCCTTGCCTCCAAGACAGTGCAAAGCACAACTGCTTCCCCCCTTTGTTTACTTTAAGGGTTTATGCCCAGGGTGGTTTATAATGTGTTCTGATACTGCTGATTTTTCTGGCTGACCGAGTCTGTGGTGTCTCTCATGTTCCTTGATTCATGTTTGAACACTGAGGAGAGGGACAGCCTCATGCTGGGCACCCCAACCCCTTCCCAAGGAGGTCATCGGAGCACCCACCATTGCACACAGTGGGCACTCTGATGACGTCCTTCCGGCTCAGTGTCTGGACACACTGAGCCTGAAGAGGCTCAGAAGAGCTGCATGGCAGCTCTCCAGGTGGCCCTTTCATGGCTTGTGGAAGGAGCGCCTTTCCCAGGCAGTGAAAGGGAGGATCGAGGCCGAGGTGTGGGGCAGCCTCAGCCCCAATCCGCCACTTCCCTGGGCGGCCCATGGCCGCCCGTCTGGATCCCTCCTGAGTTTGGTGGTCCCTATGTAGACTTGTCCGCAGCTGCACAGTATTTGTGTCTATTTAATTAATGGTCCATTGTCTGCTGGGAAACCCCTTGACTCTGGGTGAAGTTTGTATGCATTTGCTGAGTCCTGATTTGGGGGTTTTTGAGGACTGGTAGCCAAACTTTGGGGGGAAGCAGATGGCACAAAGGGCAGTTTGGGGGGCAAGGAAGGGGAGGGGCAGCCACACGGTGGGTGCCCCAACCCCTTCCCAAAGGCATCGTCAGAGCGCCGGCCCCTCTGCACGGCCGGCGCTCCGATGATGCCTTCCCGGCACAGCGTCCGCAAACGCTGCGGCAGAAGAGTCACTGAAGGTGCACCACCAGCCTTTTGCAGTGCACCTTTGGCAATATGTGGAAGGAGCGCTATTTTAGCGCTCCTTCCAGGGGCAGCGAAGCTGCACTGCGGGGCCAAGGTGTGAGGATACCTCGGCCCTGAGGCTCAGTTTCCTGGGGTGGCCCAGGGCCACCCATCTGCTTCCCCCCTTTGTTTACTTCAGGGTTTCTTCTTTCCTGTTAAAATTGTTCAGGTGTTTGTGGATACCATGCAATTGTGAACAAGTCTACATAGGGACTACAAAATGCAGTGTTCAAATGTGAGTCAAGGAACTTAAGAGACACTGCAGATTGGGTCAGCCAGAAAAACTAGGAGTATCAGAACATGTTATAAACCATCCTGGGTTTAAAATGCTGTTTGAAAACACTGACATTCTGGACCATGCCGACAACTATCAGGTCAGAATGCACAGGGAAGCCATTGAAATCCACAAACACCTGGACAATAGGAAAGAAGAAACTCCTTTGGCTACCAGTCCTCACAAACACCAAAATCAAGACCCAGCAAATGTCATTCAACAACAGAACAATACATAGATTAACATGTAAACCACTTCCTCTCAACCAACAGTATATATACCCCACTCTCTTCCATGCCAGCATTCTCTGAAGATGCCAGCCAGAGCTGCTGGCAAAATATCAGGAATAAACTCTTCTAGAACACAGCCTCATAGCCCAAAAAACCCACAAAAAGCTATGGATGCTGGCTGTGAAAGCCTTTGACATCACAAAGTTATTAATTGCTTTTAAAAATGATGCAGCAATGCCTGTGTGAAATGTCATTGCAAAGCGATATGTGAGGAGCTCTCACGTGGTCAAGTCAGAAATAATGTCCACTCCATTCAGTGTGGCCAGAGCCCCTCCCTAATTCTCATACCAAGTAAGAATCAGTAGTCTATTCTGCACTGCAGAAATAATGCACTTTGACACCACTTTACTTGCCATAGCTCAGTGATATGAACTTCTGGGGTTTGTAGTTTTGTGAGATATTTTGTCTTCTCTGTCAGAGCACTCTGGTGCCAAAACAAATGACAAATCCCAGAATTCCATAGGATGGAGCCATGACAATTAATCCTATGCCAAACTGTATTATTCCTGCAGTGCAGATAAGACCACTGTCATGGGCCTGTCTCTGGGTAGATGGGCCCCATAAAACTGTGCACAGACCCCATCAAATGCCCAACTCTGCTGGACACAGGCACCAACCATGAACCCAGGCAACATGAGTTACTACTGTTTATGATCCCCTTCTTTGAAATCTTTGAAATTATAGGTATCAATATACATTGTGGGCAGGTTAAAAACAAACATGTGGATGAAGACATGTGTTTCCTCTTTTTTGCTGGCGGGGAATGATCTGAGAAAGGAAACAGTGGTGGCTCCACAGGAAATCTCCTGACTCTAAAGGAATCTTGAGATAATGAAAATCCTCAGCTAAAATGTAGTAAATGTACTTTAATTTTCAGTGATGAATTGGAAACTACCACAGAGGCACATCTGGACAATCCTTTGATAGAACAAGCAAGTTTAAGTACAGTTTTGTTATTATTAGTATTACTAATGAAAAGAGAACAGTCAGCTTTTCCATAGATTACTAAAACATTGTGGATAAATTATTGCACTAATGTAGTTTTTTCCCACACTTTAGGTGCAGATGGTTTTAATATCAAGGCACTAACACACTCTCCCTTTCTAAGTGAAAGGACATTAACTCTTACATCATGCAGAAAATGTCATAAACCTCAAAGCAGTAAAATTCAGCTCAAGCATTTAATTCTTAATATGTATAGTAGTGGTTTGGAAATTACTTTTAAAAATCCGTAGCATTAGCAGGGCCCATCACTTCCAAGAAGATTTGATGATTCTGGTTAAATGGCAATAAAGAAGAGTCATCTCATCTCTCTCTCTCCCTCTCCCCCACCCCTCTCTCTCAATCTGTATTCTACAAAGAATACAAAATATTCTGACAAAAGTACTGAGATGAACTTTCAAAGTGTACTAGAGTGTGAGAGAGATGAGAGCAATGTAAAGTACTACTTTGACACGGTAAGCAGGGCCATCATTTAGGAAGACCAGAGAAGAGAGAGAGTTGCCAAAATAAGTTCAGTCTCTTGAATTGCTCCTAGCTGCCCATAACCAACGGGGTGGGATGCCAACCACAAGCAGTTGGTTTTGTGTGACATGAAAGGGCAGCAAATTGTTTGATTGATTATTATTGGGTTGAAACTCTTGGAGAGAAGCATTTGAAGAATGTAATTTCCCCCTTAGGTAGCAAAATGATTTGGCTTGGCTTGGGTACAGAGTAGTGTGGTTTGGTAGTGGTGTGTGTGTGTGTGAAGGGGCTGTCCCAACTCAAGAAGAAAAATAACTTGAGACAGCTCTGAGTGGTCCAGCCCTTCCTGCTATCCCATGATCCTTTCCACAAAAGTAAGAGGGATCTTGAGGAGAATCTCTCCTCTGAGTCAGATTCATCAGCACATCTTTACCCCAATCAATTGTGCAGTGGTGAATTTTTAAAGGCAGACACTCCTCTAGACAATTCCCATAACCAGGCCCAAAGGAGAATACAAAAATCCAACAGCTATATTGCTCTGTATCAACACTACATGTTTCCATCTCATCCAGGTGACACAAAGCTAATAGGCCTGAATGGTCCTTTCTAGACCAACTAATCCTAAAATGTAGAGACGTAGCCATGTGTCTGCAAAGAAGTTGTAGCATAAGCTTTTGTAGACTTGATTTATTTCCTCAGATGCATCTAGGAAAGCTTGCACTACAACTTCTTTGGCACAGTCCCAAACATGCTACAAAATCCCTTTGAATACTGATAATCCTGAATAATTTGCATAATAAGAGGAGTTTCTCACAGTATACTGTTACTGTGAAAATATGTTTTCCCTCAACTGTTGAGGCTAAGCTGCCTTTGGAGCAGAGGTGGCAGCCAATGTCATCACTCCCACTAGCCAAGAAATCCTGATGAGCAATGTTGTACCAGTGACCCTTGGTTCATCCTTTTTCCCAACTGAAGAGTCAATTCTTTGACTGTGAAACTCTACTTTCGGTAGGCAATGGAGTCTTTTCCCCACTAAGAATACGCTCTTTGGATCATTCCGGTCTCCCCCAAACCATTCTGTCTTGCTTTCCTGGCATTCAGAAGCATTCAGAGCAGGTGGATCACCAGAGTTGGTAAAAAAAAGAGGCTACCAGGTCATTGGGAAGTGGTAGACACTGCTGTCCACAATAAATTAAAATGGGAAGAAATGTAATGTGGCTAGAACAAAGGCAAAGGTGGGGGAATAGATTTTAAAGTGAGGATGCCAAAATAAATCTAATTTTGGTTGAGATCACTGAAAGGGTTTTCTAGAAAGTTCCATGCTGTGGTTTGCAATAATTGAACAATTCAACTATGTTTCCCGCCTGCCCCCACACTGTTGAGAGACCTCTGTAAGTATACAGATGGTCCATATACTAGTAACTAGACTGTGAAGACGATATATTTACCATAGGGTAAGCTGAGTTTGTAAAATGTGTCTCTTGGCAGCTAAGACTGAGAAACAAGATAAAGCTCTTAGCCAAGTATTTTCCCTGAAAGGCTGCAAGGTCACCAATTGCTCTCTTATCCCAGAGCTGAAGAGTGGTGACGTTTCTTCCCACAAGGCAGACATAATCACAGTTTGTCTTCCCATGTAATGAATCATGACCACATCCTCCATCCTTCCTTTCATTCGTGATGAGTCACATTTCTCAGGAAAAGTTTCTGAACATACTCATGGCTGAAATGCTCCATGAAATTTTCAGCTCTCTGATTAGATAGGAAAGAAATTTGCATTAAATGATACTTTTCAATCACATTTATCAAATCAATAGTTTATTAATCCTTTAACAAAAGTGTTCACACATCTTTTGGACTTCTTATCAGAAGAAACATGTGCATATTTTAAAATTATAATGGACCCTCCATATACATGGATTCTTTATCCACGGATTCAAGCATCCATGGTTTTATATATATATATTTAAAAAATCCAAAAAGCAAACCTTGTTTTTGACATTTATATAAGGGACACTATTTCACTATTCATTGCATTTAATGGGACTTGAGCATCCACAGATTTTGCTATCCGCGAGGGGTCCTGGAACTAAACCCCAATGGATAACAAGGCAAATAAGCAAATAACTGGATGTAACAAAAAACATATTTAATAAATGTATGTAAACATGCATAGTCAATGGGGAGAATGTGTAAAAATGCAGTCTAAAATATATATGGTAGGAAATGTATCTGAAAATATAGGTGAATTTCTATGTGGGAAGGGAAGTGTTTTAACCTAGTATGAAATCTGGAGAACAGGAGAAAAATGCTGGTGGGATTTTGAGAAATGCACAAAAAAACAAAACTATCAGATTTTAACATCCCATCCCAATCTTCCTTCAGAGGGTGTAAAATTATAATACTGTGGGGATATAAATAATCAACCATTTCATCTTCACATGCAAAGGCAAATAAATTATTGTAATTTTTTTCTTCCCTCCTCTGCAGGACTACATTTATACTTCTACACTGAAGTCTCCCACATTCGAGTATTCTGAAGTGTTCGGGAGAAATTTTGTGGAGAACGATGGGTGTGTGTGCAAAAATCACACTGTCTGCACAGAAAATTGTGCAGTTTCTCCCTTATGTCTTTCTGTGCAGAAAAATCCTACAGAACACTTCAATACATTTGAATAATGAGAAGGTCTTACTGTTCTATTATTCTTCATGGTCGGGTTTCAAATGTTAACGAATCCATTTTTGGCCATGAAACAAACAATATTCTTTCCATACTTCAGTGCCATCCCTAGGGTTGGTGTCACCTGGTGCGGTAACTCATAGTGTCACTCCCCTATTGACCTCCTCCTCCCATTTCACACCATACAGAATCCTTAGTAGTGCTTTTTTGCACTAAAGTTACTCATAAATCATAATTCCCATATACCACTGAATGTAATGCTAATAGCTGTGACATAAACAACTAGCAAAATTAAAATTATACCTTCAAATTACAATATCAAAAGCACAATGTAAATGCATTTACATATACATAGTAAAGATTTGGTTAAAATGTGTTGTTTTTAAAGAATTTTTTAAATAATATGTTTTTTAAAAAAAATTAAAATTTTGAAATTTGACATTTCAATTTTTTAAAAAAAATCTCTCCTTTCTCCTCCGACTGAGCTTCACCCTACTCCCACCATTTCTTAAAGTATTTTAAAGGGAAGCAGATGATTGTCACAGCCCAATTCTGCCAAAAGGTAGGTGTTTGAGGAGCAGTGGCGTCACTCCCCCTTAGGATGTCACCTGGTGTGGTCTGCACCCCCCTGCACCATACCTATGGTCCACCACGTTGGACTTACTCCTTACCTCTGTTTTTTGCTTGCTGTCAGTGGAGAGAGGACAGAATTCTGCCCCATAAACCCACAGCTCCAGGTTGGGTCAGAGGCTTTTTCAAAGCAGATCCGAGAACATGTTGTTCCCTGGATGATTCTAGGCTTATTTCAAAAATGTATGCAAGGCAAGCTGTTGTTGTTGATGTTCTGTGCTTTCAAGTCATTTCTAACTTATGGCAACCCTAAGGCAAATCTAACACAGGATTTTCTGAGGGTGAGAGTGTGTGACTTGCCCAAGGTCACCCAGTGGGTTTCCATGGCTGAGCGGGAATTTGAACCCTGGTCTCCAGAGTCATAACCCAATGCTCAAACCACTATGCCACGCTGGCACCTACGGCCAGGGTATTCACAACTATATTGTGCCTACTTGTTACTCCAATATGGACTCCTCTAATGGGGTGAAGGGATAGTCACATCTTCCACTCTGGAGTTGATAGAGGACTATATCTATTCTATTAAACAATATTCTGCTTTTATTTCAAACTGGAATCTAACGGATTATATTTATCCTTCAGAATTTGGAAAAAAGTCTTCTCCTTTTTTAGGAAAGTGCCCATTGCTGGTTTGGACATTGTAGCCCAAAACTATATTTCTCAAACTCTATCCACACAATACATAATTAGAGGGTTTCATTCAGCATTCCCTAGCACTGAGCCAGGACAGTTAAAGTGGTCTCAAACTGGATTATTTCTGCAGTTTGTTTTGGCCCTTAGTCATACATTTCAAGCTGTTGTTATGATGTGCTTTGTTTTGGTCGTATTTGGCAGTATTTGGTTTTAATGTCTATCCCGGTTCTAACATTTTCTTATTTCATATATTTTAAATATGGAGAGATGCTATTTTAAATAATTAAATTTTAGAAAAATTGTTGCAGGAGCCCTTTGGGGCTGCAGAGAAGGGCAGAAATCAATTACTTAAGCAGTTAGTGTCATTGTTCAAATCAGCATTATTAGAATAATCCATTCCTGCCTGCTAGTGAATTTGGTAGTATGGGCATCAGGAATACAGTTTTGCTGGAGATTGTCTGAGCTGGAAATCTCCATCAGATAATTCCCTTTTGGAGCAGTGATTGTTGCAGTGGCATTAAGTGATGAGATCACAGCCCTATAGCTTCTGAGTTACCCCATAAAATTCTAAATGAAGAGTGTTAGAAACAAAATGCAGCACATGTCAATCACTCAGTGATTCTTTAAGATCCTTATCACGTTACACTGTTATAGTGCTGTATTCCACTTTAACTGTCATAACAACATCCTGTGGAATCCTAGGATTTGCAGTTGTTGTCATTGTCATAGCAGTGTGCCTTCAACTTGTTTCCAACTTATGGCAACCCTAAGGTGGAACAGATCATGGGGTTTCTGGGCTGCGAGTGTGTAACTTGCCCAAGGTCACCCAGTGGGTTTCATGGGCATGCTGGGAATCGAACCCTGGTCTCCAGAGCCGTAGTTCAGCATTTATGGAAGGGCATTTATAATTTTCCTCCAGAGAACTCTTGGGCCTTGCTAAACTACAGAATTCACAGAATTCCACAGAATGTTGTCATGGCACAAGGTGAGCAGATGTCATAACCACAAAGGAGGATTAGCCACAGCAAAATGTAGGACATTCAAGAAAAATGTAGGAGATTAGAAAATAAAAGCTAAAAACACTAATATAAATATAGATTCAATTTACATGCTTTATTTACAGCTATTTTACATTTACTGTATACTATTATGTACTCTACCGTATTTGTCTGATGAACTTGTCTTTCTTAAAATGGCTTGTTGGCTTGCAATATACTTATAGGACTCTGAGCAAAACAAATGCTTAAAATTGTGCTTTACTAGCAACAAACCCTTTCATTTATAGTTTTGTCATTTGCTTTTACATCCCTCCTGCTTCTTCCTCAACCCAAATCTCACACTTTCACACACACACCTTCCTCTTGGTCAATGATCTGCTTTACAATCCTCAGAGGAGGAAGCAGGAAAGCATTTTTGTTCTAAATCATCTGTTTATGCTTCTAGCTTGCTGAAATGCTTTTACTTTGCTTCAACTTGCCCCTTCATGAGCCTCATCCTTTTCTGTCCTTTGCTTTCACTCATTATCAATTGCACCACCTATAACCTGGCTGGCTCATGAGACCCTTGGACTCTTTCCATTGGCACCATGCTAGCTTTTTCTTCCAGATTTCAAATCCTCTTTGATTCAGAGTCTTCTCTGCCCTTATCTGGTTTGTGATGCCAAAGCACTGAAGCAAGTCAATTCCTGAGAAGATAAATGACTCGTGTCTCTGTGATCCTCTCCTTGAGTCTGCCAATCTTTCAAAACCATGCTCCATATCACTGTCACATTGACATGTTGCACTTTTATATTTGGCAAGTGGCAAAATGATTTTCTCATGGAAATAACAACCTGTCAGATCCTTCTAAGATACCAGCAGTAAATCTTCATGTGGACTCCTGCAGATTCAAAAACTATCATTTAGGCCATTCATCCTTCCACCTTTGCACCAAGTTTATGAAATCTTTTGAAAATGATGTTGGAAATGTACATTCAGGCTGACTGAGTAACAAAAGTGAAGACAAGAAAGAGGTCAGCTCCCCACTGATTTTATTTCCTGAAGAGTCAGGCTGGAGATGACTGAACCCTAATTACTGAAAGTGTTTTCATACTTGTGTATTTCATGACTTGAGGAGGAAGTACATTTTGTGTCAAATATATAGAAGTCTCCACTGGTTATCAGGAGCACCATGTGACATTCAAGCACTGTGACACAGGAGCGGCACTTTTTTGTCACAACGGAGTTGGGAAAATTACGTTTTGACTACAACTCCCAGAATCCACTAGGGGATCTAGAAGTTGTAGTCCAAGAACAAACTTTTCCATGATCTCTGGTCTAGTTAACAAAGGCATCGTACCATGTGTGAGTTCAGAGACTACTCTTGAGATAAGATACAATGTCAACAATGTAAACAGATCATTCCAATGCTGAAATTGCACTCCAGGAATCTGTTGTGTGATATTCAGAGACGGTGAATAACTTTGTTTGGTTGGAAAATTGGTACAAATTGGTAAAAATTGGTCCTGAGACAATACGCAGACCAGAATGCAGTTCTCCTTTGCAAAATGTGTATATTGTCAAAGCATGTACAAAAATCTATATATTAAGATTAGTATGTACAAAAATCTGAATTAATTTCTGTGTGAGCTATATAGCTATATAGCTATTGATATAGATATTGATATAGATATCACTAACTGATAGGGAAATTGGATGGAATCACTGAAGGCTGTCAAAATAAGAAATGGAGGGGAACCAAAATTACCAGCTTTGCAAATCCCTAGTGATTTGGAAAAGTTTCTGGGGATATAATTTATTTTGGCATGGGAGGGACCACCTCAGCCCCACATGGCTAGGTAAAAACATTTCAGCAAGCTAGAAACACAAGCAGATGGTTTAGAACAAAAATGATTTCCAGAACTTTAAGTGTCTCTTCCTGCTTCCTCCTCTAAGGATTGTGGAGGAGGCAAAGTAAGGAAACCTCAAATCAGACATTACTCATAACAGAAATGACATATTAGCTAATAATAATAATAATAATAATAATAATAATAATAATAATAATTTGTGTTTCTTTCTCACTTCTCCCCAAGGCATACAGCATAGATTAAAACACATAAAACCATTTCAACACATTAAGTGTTAAATAGCCGCATACACTGATTTTCACCTTAAAAATAAAAATAGGTATTTTTTTTTCCTCCCCAAACTCCCTAACCTTGTACCAAATTATAATCAAGATATCAATACTAGCCTGGTTTTCAAATTATTCATATATCAACATACAGCTGCGGGTTGTTGGGTTTTTTTAAAAAAATAGGTGGTTGCCTTAAGGTGGCTTAGTGGTTATGACGCTGACTTTGGCAAGATCGGCAGGTTGCCAGTTCAAGGTCCAAGTGCCATGCAACAGAGTGAGCTCCCGTCACTAGTCCCAGCTTATGCCAACCTACCAGTTCAAAAGCATGTAAAAGTGCAAGTAGTTAAATCGATACCACTTTGGTGGGAAGGTATCAGCATGCTGTACATTGATGCTAGCTACATGATCACAGAGTTGTCTTTAACAACACAGGCTCTTTGGCTTAGTATTGGAGATGGCATTGCTCCCTGAAGTTGGACACCACTTGACAACCTTGTCAAAGGGGAAACCTTTAGCTTTACCTTGTCTTAAGGTTGCTCATTCTTGACCCTTTTGACCTCTGGTTGTGTTGAAACTTGGAGCTGGGGTGATAGAGCAAGTTGCTTGTAGGCTTTTCTTCAGATCATTTTTCCTTGCCTGCAATTGCATTAGGACATGAGGAAAAATGAATGCTCTGAAGCCATTTCTTAGTGATTAAGCTAAAATTCATCTTGGAAAGAATAATGCATACTCTGAAGTCTTCTTAAGATGTGTATTTTGTGGCTATATCATCTGGTGTGTGTGTGTGTGTATTTAAATTATATTGAAGCTGCAAGTGCAAATTCCAGCTTTCTGAGACATTATGTAGATTTGTCACACTCCCTGGAGGGCTGGAGATATATAAAGCAATGAGTGAAAAAAGAATGTGGAATTAGAATCCCTCTTTATGACATTTTACATGCAGCTGCTTAAAATAAAGTTCTATTCTGTCTTATGACAGTTACTCTCATGGGGTCTAGCAAGAGAAGCATTTTATACATGGGCCCTGGAAAAATGCTTTTTCTGTACAATTTTAATAGATATTCATATCTCCATGCTGGGCTTTAAAATTTAATTTTACAATTCTGAATTTCCCTAAAGCTCTGTGTTTATAATGCTTCATTCTTTATATCATCCATTTCTCATGACAAATGTCTGATATAGTATGTAAGCTGCATTTTGCAGAAACCAAGACATAGGGGGGAAGCAGCTTGGGAAAAAGGAAAAAGGTAAAAAGATTTGGGATCCTATATTTGAATATTTGAATAATAAACTGTCTTAAGGCTAATAACAGTGGTAAAATTAAAGGATAAAGGATCTGTGGGGAAAATTAGTAAAGATCGAGAATATTGAGGTTAAGATTATTATTTCACGATAAGTGTTTCAGATATTAGTATAAGCTCCCATGAATCAATTACAAATAGAGAAAGTGTCACAGTTTAGATAACAAGAATATGACTTAACAAGAATTCAGGAAGTCAGATTGGAATGAATGGCTTTGTTTGTTATTATTTGTTTTGTTATTGTTATGTTTGTTATAAGTTATATGTTATATGTTTATGTAGATGTCTTTGTTATTGTCAGATGTTAGATGTTTTGTGTCTGATTTGTGTGTTTTTTTTAATAAGAAATAAAGTTTATTAAAAAAAATACCAGTATATTCAAACACTCCAGCCAAAACTAAATTGGTCCACAGGATGAAATACGACGGGGTATCGTAAAGTTTTAATTATCACCTTTAAAAAAATTGACAGAAAATTTGTTTTGATTTGTAGTTCTTAACATTTCTCTATTTAATCACCATCCAGATTTACACATTTCCCACAGTGTTTCTTGACCCTCCAAATACCGTTATTGTAGAAGTATGCAAATTGCGCCTTAAACTACTCTTCCTCTTCATAAATGACATCATTTGTGTTGTCAAATCAGAGACCCCAAAATGGATTTTTCATTTCTGGGAACAAGAAAAAGTCACTTGGTGCAAGGTCAGAAGAATAAGGTGGATGCTGCAATATCTCAAAGCCACATGCCCTTGCTTTGTTAACTGCAACTTGAGATAAGTGACTGGTGCATTGTCAGCTAGGAGATGAATGCTTCTGGAGAGCATACTACACCATTTCTTTTTCAGAGCATCTCACAACTTGCCCAGAATTGCTGTAGTATGTGCCAGTGATGGGTTGTCCAGTTGCAGGGTAATCTGTGAGAATGACTCCACGACAGTCCCAAAAAACTGAGAGCATGACCTTTCCTGCTGACTTTTGCACCTTTGCCTTTTTTGGGGGAGGGGAATTGGCATGCTTCCACTCCATGCTCATGGTTTTGGTCTCTGGATCATACTGATAGAGCCAAGATTCATCCATGGTTACCAGACAACCAAAAAAATCCTCTTCATCCTGTTCCAACAGCATCAACATCTGTCTTGAAAGGTCACGCCATGTTTGTTTCTGGAAAGGGGTTAACAAACATGGAACCCAGTGTGCAGACACCTTAGACATGTGTAGTTCATCATGAATAATTTTCCACACACTACCATAACTGAGACCAGTTTCATTCATGATCATTTGGACAGTTGCTTATCTGTTTTCCAGGGTTAAACACTCCACTTTTTTTACTGTGGCCACATCATCTGTCAATGATGGTCTTCCAGGTCTTGGCTTGTCTTTGAGGGACATGTGACCAGTTTGGAAATTCCTTTTCCACTTCACAATAGTGTCATAAGATGGGCAATCATTTCCATAAACTACCATCATCTCATCATAAATTTGCTGGGCACTATTATCCTTCAAATACAAGAACTTTATCACACTGCGAGCCTCAATCTTCTTCATCTTACACTTTAGTCACTTCTGGCACAACCTGTAACAAAAATAAAGGACAAAGAGCTGATTTTCTCAACACCATGCACTTAAGAACCAATGATGATACTGACAAAATTTCATCAAAATACCATAATAACTTCCAGGTGATAATTATTATTTTATGATACCCCCTCATACCAACCTGATTTTTTTTTAAACTATGGGGCTAAGCAGACAGGCGGCTGTGGGCCACCCCGGGAAACTGCGGATCGGGGCCGAGGTATCCGCACACCTAGGCCCCGCAGCGCAGTGTCCCAGCCCCAAGAAGGAGAGCTAAAATAGCACTCCTTCCACAAGATGCCAAAGGTGTGCCGCAAAAGGCTGCCGGCACACCTTCAGCGCCTCTTCTGCCACAGCGTGTGAGGACACTGTGGCAGACAGGCAGAGGGTCCGGCGCTCCGATGATGCCTTCAGGAAGGGGTTGGGGCGGCCACCGTGTGGCTGCCCCTCCCCTTCCTTGCCCTGAAGAAAACTTTCCTCGGTGTCACTGATTGTGACAAGGAGGTCGTCGGCATAGGCCTTAACTTTATACTCAAATCCTTTATATTTTACTCCCCTGATTTCCTCTTTTCCTCTAATTCTATGCATTAACACCTCCATTACCAAAAGGAATAGGAGGGGTGACATGCCTATGAGCAGAGTAAGGGATCCTGGAAGCAGTTGATGCTTACCTTGCCTGATGTAGGGAGGTATCCATTGCTACCATAGGTTCCTTTCCCAACTAGGTTTTATTGCATTGTTTACTGTACACACATTGCTACAACTTGACACCAAATGTCTGTGTTCCTACAGCCTCCTATCACCATCATCCCAATGCTGATGCTGTGGTATTTAAAAAAATCTCCCAGCTAGACAGAAGGAAAGAAGGAAAAGGAGGTACTATACAGATTTATCAGAGGTCCTGTACAGACCAGCCAAAAGGGCCAGCCTGGGGGTAGAATTGGGGTGTGATGACTGTGCACCGGCCACCCTGATGCCACCATCATGCTGCATGCTCCACTGCATGGTGCGTGGTGTCAGGGCGCTCCTTTGGCAGAGCATTGAGACACATTGTACCAAAAAAAAAACAAACCCAAAAAGATAGAGATATCAAATGGAACAAGGCAAGGTTGTCTCCAATATACTGGTTTTTCTGATAGCTTCAATGTGTTTGATTCTGTACATATATATTTTAGGTAAAATTAGAAAAGATACTTTTAGGACTACTGGAGTTTTGCAGATAATGTGGTGGGTGGCAACACTGGTTTATGAATTGGAGGCCAAAAAGTAACTTTCCAAAGTTCTCATTTCAGGCTTATTTGAACTCTAGGGTGGAGGCATATATAATATATTGCAAGTAGGGATGCTCAAGCATTTTTTTTCTATCTGTTTTTCAAAGTGAACCAAACTATCCTAGATTAATATGCTAATTGGGCTACAATTATTCTTCACATTTCACCTTCCTCTAAAAATAACTGTGTTGTTCACAGTTTGAAAATGTTCCAAAGCACACACATATAATGGTTCTTTTGGATAAAACTTGTTTGTATTTGTATTACCATACACTCCAATTATCCCAGAGTCCTGATTAATCTCTGTCACCTCAATTTTCAGCTACTTTTAAACGTTTCTCTCTCCTCCTCCCCTTTCTTCCTTTTTTTTCAGCTACTTTCAATTGCTGCAAACTTAGGCCCTAAGCAGACGACTAAAAAAGTCGTCTTCCGGGCAGGGAAGAGGAGGGGCAGCCACACGAGCGGCGCCCCTTCCTCTCCCCGAGGTCGCCCCCAGAAGCGCCGGCTGCCCGCACGGCCGGCGCACCGGGGATGACCTCACGGCGCAGCGCCCACATGCGCTGCGCCATTTGAGTCAGGGAAAGTGCGCCCGCCGCTTTTAGGGCGCACTTTCCCTGAAATCTAAAAGGAGCGCCAATTTGGTGCTCCTTTTAGATTTGCCGCAGGGGCACTGTGGTGCGGAGCCTCCGCTCCGCCAGCGCCCCGACCCGCGGCGACTGGGAAGCAGTCGTCTGCTTCCCCCCTTAGTTCAAAGTGCAAAAATTATTTGCACTCAATTAATTTATTGTGGGAGAGGAGAGGAGGGGCAAAATCTTGCCCTTTGCTGTAAAGCCAAGCAAAAGCAATCTGCTGCAGCCTCTCTCAACTTGTGCATTTTTTCTCATTAATACTGTTTGCTGTCTTGACCACGCTCTGATGTTGCTTGGCCACATGTGCCCTCATTCTCATCTGTGAAATGTTGGAGGGTATTTATTACCCCAATGAGATTTGGGATTCACCCACATCTGACATGGTTGGGATCATGGTAGTTGTAGTTGCAAACATTGGGTGTGGGGAGGTTGATATATATGTTAAACAGCATGGAGACTTAAGGGGCTATGCAGATGGGCAGGAAAAGGTGACCTGAAGTTGCCTTTTCCCTAAGCTGCAGCAACCGCACTGCCTGCGTTGAGGTTGCCCTAAATGGGGACGGAGCATGCACACTTTTCCAAGGCTATATTGAATGCCCCAACAACCACATTGCCAGCCCCAGGGATGCTGCAAAGGGAGACGGAGCAACTGCATGGGCCGGCAGTGGTTGCTTTAATTTTTTTGTTCTCAAATGCATGGGCAGGTGCGCAGGACCAACTCTCCACACCTGTGCATCGGTGCAGGAAAACATCCCTGCACACATGCACAGGACCTGTTATAGGGTGGTATACAGTCTGTCACTGTGCACAAAGGTGACTGAAATTTGGCATCCCTGTGCACCTGCACATGACCTGTCATACACCCACGTATCATGCATGGATTCACTGACCTCTGCTTCCCCGCAAGGAGTGGGTGGGGTAGACAGGTGCCAC
>JAIPUX010001880.1:12389689-12411754 GCA_020142125.1 Phrynosoma platyrhinos | reverse complement strand
TCAGAGGTCCTGTACAGACCAGCCAAAAGGGCCAGCCTGGGGGTAGAAATGGGGTGTGATGACTGTGCACCGGCCATCCGGATGCCAGCATCATGCTGCGTGCCCCACTGCATGGTGCATGGTATCAGGGCGCTCCTTTGGCAGAGCATTTAGACACATTGTACCAAAGGAGTGCAGAAGAGCTGCAGCGGCAGCAATAGGGGCACCTTTTTGCCGTTCTAAAAAGGAGCAGCATTTGCCAGCTCTTTTTGGAGCAGCAAAGTGCCAGATTGGGGCCACAGCATGCGGTTGCCGCAGCTCCGATCTGACGCTACCGGGGGTGGCACAGAGCCAGCCCATAGGGGCCATCTGTATAGCTCCAGAGGCGTTGTTAACTGAGATATGGCTATGAACATGTTGGCAATAATAATAATGATGATGATGATGATGATGATTGCTCAATTTTTAGCAAGCCTCACCCAGACATATATTTTCATTAGACTCTTATAAGAACATAAGAGCCATATTGGATCAGAACAAAATCTGATCTAATCTAGAATTCTTTCCCATAGGGGCCAAAGCAGGTGCCCCTGAGATTACTATAAGAATGATTGCAATTGCACCTTTTTGCTTGCTTTCCCCACCATTTGATATACAAAGGCATAATGCTCTGTTACTCAAGAGAAAATCTATTCATCGTAGCTCATAGCTACTGATAGCCCCATCTTCCATCATGGTTAGCATAGTCCCAGTATATTTACAGAAGTAGATGATTTTTTGAGACCTGCCATTCACATAGACAGAGCCTACACCCATCAACTCTTTACCTGTGAAGGAACTGTAGATTGGAGAACAGGGCTCCAAAACAGCATAGAAAGTACTGTGTAAAGGGGGGTGGGGGTGAGTTTGTATTTATTTTTTTATTTCATTTGTATTTTGCCATTCTTCCAATGAGCTCAAAGAAACAGATATGTCTATCTTTCTCCCTATATTATCCTTATAACAGGACTTTGAGGCAGGTGAGATTGGAAGAATGTGACTTGTTAGAGGTTATCCATCACTGGAGGAGACTAGAACCTGGATCGCCTAAATCCTGGTGCAGTGCTCTTAAACCCAGTGTGGTAAATGGTCTCTTGACCACTCTTTGTTACATTTATAGCCCCATACTTTCTCCATGGTGTACTATGTGGACTTACCACTGATTTTCCCATTTAGCTACTGATAAGATCTAGAAACTGCTTATAAAAATATCAGTGCCTTTAGATCTGTGATTTTTTTTCAAGCTTCTTGTCTTCTATTTTCTTCACTGTTGCTCGTGTTAATTCTGACCTCTGGATTTCATGGAATTACTGCAACTTGCAATGAATTTTGGAGTATTCTCCATGTCCTAAAATCTAGGACAGTGATACCCAAAATTTGGTTCTCCCAATGTTTTGGACTTCAGCTCCCAGAGTTCCTCAGTGTTGACCAAAGTGGCTGGGGCTTCTGAGAGATGCAGTCCAAAACACTTGGAGGACCAGACTTTGGGAATCTCTGATCTAGGAGATACAGGTTGAGAAATAGCTAGATGATTTGGCTGCCACTTACCTCAGATGTACTGAGAACAGGCCCTAACTTGACGTGGGGGGGGGGGGGGGGTCACTTCTATTTCAGAATTTGAATTTGCCACTTTGAGTAAATTCTGACTAAAAATATAGAGAAACTCAATTCTCATGTGTCTATAGGTATGAGTAAATCTGTCAGTGTTGCTTTCTTACACATTCCAATTTTGTAATCTTTTTTTAAAAAAACTGATGTGAACTGAACTGAAACTAAAGTCTCACACACCCCTACCTAATACACTTTCTTCTGTAGTTGTGCATAGCAAGAAAGAGCTGCACTGAATAGAGAAACTGTTTTTCAAAGACATATTTCCTCCATCTCCCCCCTTTTTTTTCTTGGTAAAGAATCTATGACTAGAGATGAATAGATCAGTGTCTTTATAATGTATTTCACTCTTGCAAGTGTCCATTAATAAATCTGTTCTGCCCCATTTCTGCATTTATGTATTTTTTTAAAAAAAAAATAAGCATACCAAATAATTTTTAACATTTCCCATAAATTAAGAATATCTAGTATACCTGGTTCCCTAAAATATACATATTTATATTGATTTCATTTAATTTTAATTAACATCCTGCATTTCTCCTGATATGGGACTGCAAACAGTTTACACCTAGGTTAAAGCAAAACAGTGCTTCAACCAAAATACAGTAGGCCCTTGGTATCCACTAGGCTTTAGTTCCAGGGCTCCCTGTAAATAACAAATTCCTTGTATGCTCAAGTCCCATTAAGTATAATGACATAGCAAAATGATGCCCCTAATATAAAATGGCAAAAATCAAGGTTTGCTATTTAGAATGTATACTTTATATATATATATATATATATATATATATATATATATATATATATATACAAGCTGTGGTTGCTTGAATCTGTGGATAAAGAATCTGTGGATATGGAAGACCAACTGTACACATTTGATAATGCATTTTAATTATTATTTTATGGAGCTAAGTACTAGATCACAAAATTGTGAGACATGTGCTCACTGAAAAATAAAGCTGCATTCTGATCAATGTATTAGTCCAGGAGATTCACTTGAACAGTCAGATTGGTTCAATGAAAAAAAAAAATTCTCAGGCATTGTCATGTTTGGTGGACTCAGATCTCAAAAACCAAGACAGCATCGTAGTGTAAAAACTAAATATTTATTTTGGATTTCAAGACAGAAGTTTACCACAGACTTGCCTGTGTCAGATCTGATTCCCCGACCAAATAGTCTACCCTTTAAGAATTCTCCTCTTCCAATCCCTCCTTCCCAAATTGTGGTCTGTGGTCTTTGATTTAGATCAAACTTTCTCCCCTTCCTCAACTCCCCCTGTCCATTATTATCTCATCTATCCCAGGAAGGAAGGTGTTCATTTACCATCAAGTGTCCTGCAACAGAAAATAAACAAGAGCATAAACTACAACACCTCCTGCCACTGTCTGTTTGGTTCCCAGCCTTGTCTCCCCTTCTGATTACAACCTCCCTTCAATCTTTATTTATTTAACAATAGCGCTATTTCACCCTATCAATTTATCCCTATATCAACCAACCTATTCCCTTCTCATGACAGATCCATATGCCTATGGAAATTACATTCCACCATCCTGAAACCAAATTTTTACATTTTATCTAATCCCCCCCTCCCTGCCCGGTTTGTCTGGATATCATTCATGAAACAATTTACATCTGGCGAACCAGTTTAGGGGTGTCTACATATTGGGCATGTACCCATTCATTTTCTTATTCTAGAAAATGTTTCCAATTGACCAGGTCCTGCAATTTGTTCCTGTGTCACCTTGAGTCAAAAATCCTGGCAACTTCAAAGTACTGTTCCCCCTCTACCACCAGTAGGGGAAGAGGCTCTGGGTCTGCCCACCAGGGGTCTGCAGCTAAAGCTGGTTTTAGCAGGCTAAAATGGAACACCAGGTGTAAATGTCTATAGGGCTTAGGCAGGTCCAGTACCACACAAAATGTGCCTGCTTCGAAAACAAGTCTGTGACCACCCATATGGTTTTTTGCCCCCTACTATTGCAAAGCAGCTTACTATTGGGTAAGTCTGATATAAATTCCATAGCGATGTGTCTCCAGGAGGCTCCAGGTGTGGGCAGCAGTCACAGTAGCCCCCGAGGCTAGGCTAGCACTGGGTTAGCGTAGGCACATATTGAACAGCCTTTAACATAAGTCTCTACATCCCGCCAGATCACATCCCACCAATATTGCTTCCCTTAAGCCACTGGTCCTTTTCCACCACCTCTCAGTAACATTGAAATAAAGGGTCCAAAGTTGTGGGTTTGTACTTATTTTCCTCCACCTTGCTTACCTGGCTCCAGGTAGTCATTACCAATCCCAACTGTTCCAGGGTGAAAATAGTCTCTTTTGGAGCATCCCTCCAGCTTTCATGCTGGGGCAATCTGGATAAGGCATCAGCTAGTACATTTTGCTTTCCTGGAAAGGACTTTAATTGGTCTAAAGTGATAAAATTCCTTGGCCCATTGACTCTGTTTTGGGCTTAACTTCCTTAGCATTTGCAATGCTTCCAAATTACAGTGGTCTGTCCATAACCTCCAGAAACTGGCACCAAGTCTGCAGGGCCCACTTGATTACAAAAGCCTCCTTTTCCCAAACGGACCAGTGTAACTCCACTCCCTGGAACTTTTTGGACAAGTAGGCACACAGCCTTAACTCCCCCTTTGAGTCTCTCTGCATCAGTACAGCTCCTAATGCAACATTACTAGCATCAGTCTGTAGAACAGGGCTGATCTGGGTCAGGGTGTTTTAAGATTGGCTCTGTGCTAAATAACATTTTCAACTTTTTAAAGGCCTCTTGACACTCCGGAATCCACTTGATCTTGGTGGATGGCTTGGGATTTTCATGGGGGGGGGGTAGGTTTTTTTAGTTTTTAACAGGTCGGTGATTGGCAGTGCTATCTGAGCAAAGTCCAGGATAAACTGCCTATAAAAGTTCACAAATTCTAGGAAACTCTGTATCTGTTTTTGTGTCTTCGAGACAGCCCATTCCAGTACTGTCTGCACTTTAGTGGGGTCCAACTCAATGCCCTGGGTGGACACTCAATATCCCAAGAAATCCAATTTGCATGTGGAATTCACATTTGGACGGCTTAACTTACAATTGATTGTCCAGGAGGCACTTCAGCACCTTCCTTACCATGTCATCTACGTAGACTAGGACCACTTGGAACAGCAGATTGTGCATAATTACATCCACCAGCCACATAAAAATGCCAGGCCTGCCAATAACCCAAAAGACATCACTAACTATTCAAAAGCCCCCCGCAGGCAGTTAAAAGTGATCTTGTGTTCATCCCCCTCCCGGATTCGCATTTGAAAATAGGCATCTCTCAAGTCCAGTTTAGTGAAAATCCAACCTGTAGCCAGCCTCCCTTGCATGTCTTTCATGAGTGAGAGTGGGTATTTGTTGGTACTGCATATCCCATTAAGATTCTTATAGTCCATAATTAGTCTTAGAGACCCGTCCTTCTTTCAGAAGAAAACCGGGGCCCTGAAGGTTGAAGTCGATGGGTGGATGAAACCCCTAGCCAGATTCTTTTCTATAAAGTCTTTTAGAGTCCTTGTTTCCAGCAGGGTCATTGAATAGAGTTTGGGCTTGGGGGTTGTGCTGCAGGCTCCAATTTAATGGCACAGTCTGTCTCCCAGTGGGGCAAGAGCTGGTCACACTCCTCCTCAAACACCTCTGCCAAGTCCTGGTAGATCAAGGGGTAGCCAAGCTGGTCCTCCTGGATGGCATTCCCAACCCACTCTTGCAGAGAGTCAGGCTGGCTCAAAGCCACCACTGCATACCCCCTAAGTTTGGAGTAGTGTCCCTGGTGCATGTCCTGAATCCCGGTTCATCAGAAATCAGCTCTCCTTACCCCCACCGGATCCTGGGGTTGTGCAAATGTAGCCAACCTATTCTCAGGATCAGTTGGCAGCATGAAGTGGGGCCCAACACAAACCAAATGTTTGCCAGTGTTCTGCCACCCCAAGCCAGACTGTCTGTTTTTTCACTCAAGGGTTCCCTCCCCCATACAGGACCCGTCCATCTACTGAGAGGTGATAGGCTGCTCCAATCTCTTAGTGTCCAGGCCTAGTTTCCTCACTATCTCTGGTTTTATGAAGCATCAGGTACATCTTGAGTCTATGGCTGCCACCAAGTCCATGCTCCATCCCCTTTTCTGGTCCTCCACCTTAACAGTCAGGGTATATAAGGGACCCCCCCCCCCACTTACAATCAGAGTGCAGCACTTTGCATCTACGGCTGGCGTACCGCTGCTATCTGAGGCCAGCCAGTGAAGTTTCCCGCCGGCTTGGCATTGTCCTCCAACTCCATTGTTTCTGGCATTACCTCTGGATCCTTGGCATCTCAGCATGCTGCTTTGAGGGCCCATTAACCTGGCCTTTTGCCGGCACGTCACTGGTTTACTGACAGGGGTGAAGTGGGCACATTCTTTGATGAGGTGCCTTGCTGGTGGTCTTCTCAGTCAGGGCATTCAGCAATCCGGTGCCCCTTCTGTCCATAGACCAGGCAGAGTCTGAGTCTCATCTGCCACTTGCGCTCCAATTCTTGAGGCTTAGTCCCTTTCTCCTTACCAAAGGAGGGGTTCGGATTTGAGTTGCTTCCCTTACCCAATCCCAGTTTCCACTGTATCATCAGGCAGATCTCCTCCATTGCTAGTTCGGCTTCCACAGCCAGCCGGATTCATTCCCTCTTGGTCTATAGATTATCCATCCTTCAAACCCACTTCAGGCGGTCCAGTCACAGTACTGCTTTGAAATATCGTAGCTTGGTCACCTCTGGCCAGTCTGGAACTTTTGCTGTCAGCCCCCGAAACTCCATCGCATATTCTGTTACTGAATGGGCCCCTTGCTAGAGCACCATCAGCTTGGTTCAGGCCTTCTATGCCCAAAAGGGATCCTCAAACTGGGCCCGTAGGGCAACCATGAAAGTGGCAAACTTCCCAGTTCCACTGCTCCATTATCAAAAAGCTGTACTAGCCAGTCTGTTGCTCTGCTTTCCAGGTATATGGCCACACTCATGCATTTGCCCAGACACCTGGGCCAGGAAGTGGATAGCTGGCTTGACCTCCCATTGAACCGCACTCCCAATTGCCTTGCCACTGCATTCTGGGTGCACCTGGTCGGGCCCTGGCATGTGTCTGGGGAGTTGTCCCTCACACTCCACATTGAGCTGATCCCTGATGTCTCAGAGTTTGAACAGGTGCAGAAGGTGTCTCTGCTGCATCCCCCCCACACACCATGGGACCCTCGTCCTCCCCATGCTCGTCCCTCTCTGTGGATCGACAGTCCCATCATGATTCTGGTGAGTGCATCTGCAACCACCTTGGCTATGAGTTATCTCAATGCCATCTCCTCCATCGGCACCCTTCACCATCCAAGGTTGTACTTCTCCCCATTCTGGA
The DNA here is from genome assembly GCA_020142125.1 of Phrynosoma platyrhinos. NCBI lineage: Eukaryota > Metazoa > Chordata > Lepidosauria > Squamata > Phrynosomatidae > Phrynosoma > Phrynosoma platyrhinos. The sequence continues at coordinate 12,404,743 of JAIPUX010001880.1, read as the reverse complement.
TTCCATCTCTAGGGGCCCCATCACTGCTGCGTCCCAGCCTGCCCTTTTCCTCACTGCCAGCCACACCCAGCCCCTGCTGGGCATTGGGGTCCGGAACCATTTGTCTTTCTTCACCTCACTTAACAGGTACCCTTGGCTTCTTCCTACAGTCCATCTGTCATCCCCTCATCCTCCTCATCATCTGTGGATCAGTTGTCCCAGTCTTTGTGGTTCAGGGACCATTCCTCTGTGTGCCTCCACACTGCTGGTGGGGCTTCGTCCTGAATCCGCTCTCCATTCTCCGTGCCTCCCTTGGTGCCTCGGGGCCATCAGGGCCAAGCTCCCCGACCAGAGTCCAGGCCCATTTCCAGACCTTCATCTCCCAAGCCACCACTCCGCTTGCCTCTGGGGGCTTCTCCAGGATAAGTACACCTCAGCCTGAATGCTGCTGCACCATATAAGACATTGTTGTGAGATCTCATACACTGTCATGTTTTGCTCTCAAAAACCAAGACAGCATTGTAGTGTAAAAACTAAAGATTTATTTTGGATTTCAAGACAGAAGTTCACCACAGACTTGGCTGTGTCAGATCTGATTTTCCCCCAAACACTCTACCCTTTAAGAATTCCCCTCTTCCAACCCCTCCTTCACAAACTGAGGTCCATGGCCTTTGATCTAGGTCAAAGTGATACTTTAAACTTCCCCCTTTCCTCAACTCCCCATCTCCATTACCATTTCATCTATCCCAGGAAGGAATGTGTTCTTTGTTTACCATCAAGTGTCCTGCAACAGAAAATAAACATGGCCATAAACTGCAACACCTGCCACTGCCTGTTTGGTTCCCAGGCTTGTCTCCCCTTCTGATTACTACTCCCTTCGATCTTTATTTATTTAGCCATAGTGCTATCTCACCTTATCAATTTATTCCTCTATCAACCAACCTATTCCCTTATCATGACAGATCCATATGCCTATGGATATGACAGGCATCTCTACCTGAGAAAAGTATCTAAGAGGCTATGCAGACGGACAAAAAGAGGTGCTTTGAGGGTGACTTGTAGGTCTGGCATTTAGACAACACATGGCTAAATGTCACCAGGAAAGCAGCCTCTAGCTGTCATATGCCAAAAAAAGCCACTCCAAAAAGGAGCCGCTTTTTCTGTTCTTTCAGCGAAGATGCACATCTTCACATGTGCATATGTATGCAGTGACACCGGTGTACCAGAAAACAGCTGTATAAATGCACTGCCACACATGCAGCAGAAATTGACCCAGCGATCCATAGCATGTGCCCTACAATGTAGGATTTAATTTGAAGCACCCTATGCTTCCAGGTGTGGACGCACTGGTGCAGATGTGCTTGAATATTAGAACCCTAATCCTAATTGTAACCCTAACCCTACCCCTAATTGTAAACCTATGCATGAACCCTAGCAACTGTCCTCTGTTATGAGAATAAATGCATTCTGTCGCATGTACACTTGCTGTCAGCATGCACAGCAATTTGCATGAAAGAGGCTTTTGTGGCCTCTTCTGTGCAGGTGTACAAATGTGCATAGGACCTGCACACCACTTCCTGGCATGCTTGGGGGAGGGACTTCTGGAATAACATTTATCTGTGTGTCCTGTTAACCATGTCCCTTGCATGACTACCAGCTGCATGTATCAAGTCTATCCACATAAACCTCCCTTGCATGTACCTCCCCCCTCCCCCCTGATCTGTGTGAGACCTGTTTTGTGGAGGATGATGGAGTAGGTGTCTTTTCAGTTGACAAACTCATTCCTCTGCCCCCAGGGTGGCACAATCAGACAGTGGCACCTGTCTAGTCACCCACTCCTTGGGGGAAGAAGAAGTCAGTGAATCCTTGCATGATCTGTGGATATATGACAGGTGCTGTGCAGGTGCACAGGGATGCTGAACTTCAGTCACCTTTGTACAGACAAAATGACAGACTGTATACCACCCTATAACAGGTCCTGTGCAGGTGCACAGGGATGCTGAACTTCAGGTCCATTTTAGACTGGCCCAAAGGGCCAGCTTGGGGGTAGAGTTGGGGTGGGGCAGCCGCATGCCAGCCGCCTCAATCCCACCCTGACACCATCCTAACACTGCACGTCCCTACGCACACCACGCAGCATCAGGATGCCCTTCCAGTGCAGCATTTAAACATGCTGCACTGAAAGGACACTGAAGAGCCATGGCGCCAGCTTATAGGGTGGCCTTTTGTCACTTCTAAAAGGAGCAGCATTTTGCCACTCTTTTCGGGGTGGCAAAAGGCAGGACCGGGGCCATGGCGTGGGGTCGCCACAGCCCTGATCTGTGCCACCTCAAATGGCCGATCTGCATTGGCCCTTCAATCACCTTTGTACACAGAGAGTGACAGACTGTATACTAGCCTACGACAGGTCCTGTGCAGGTGTGCAGGTGTGCAGAGTTGTGTTCCTGCACATGTTTTTGAGAGAACAAAAAAATAATAATAAAGCAGCCATTGCCAGCCTATGTGGTTGCTCCATCTCCCTTTTCAGTGCCCTTGGGGCTGCCAGTGCGGTTGCTGGGGCTTCAATACAGCCTCAGAAAGGCTGCATTGACTCCCCCCAGTGCAGTTGCATTTAGAGCATCCTCCGGGCAGGCAGTGTGGCTGCTGCAGCTTAGGGAAAAGACAACTTCAGGTCACCTTTTCCTGTCCATCTGCATAGCCCCTTAGGTACCTCAAACCTCCTGCAACACACGATTTGCTTTTGAACATTCCCTGAATTAATTTTTTGACTGACCATCAATGGCTTTACTGCTGGATCACAAATCTTAACCATTGCCATCTTTTTGTTTTCTCTTTTGCTCTGTAATCCTTTACATTAAATCTAGCAAAAGAGTTTTTCAAGATAAGAAGCAAGCACAACAGTGCCCCCAGACTGTTGAAAGACACTGCAGCAAGTTCACATAACTAAACTCTGTCCCAGTTCATTTGTATTTGTTTAAATTTTGTTTAGAGTGAGTAATCTGGCATAAAACAGTGACCTGTGCCAGTCTGGAAAAAAATCAATTCCAAATGCCACTCCTGAAGCCATGTATTATTCAGGGGTCCAGATTTATCATAGACACAATCTGCTTCTCTAGACAATAATGACCCCACTTGGGTGTGAAGTGGAATGCAGAACCATTTCTTGGAATTAAACTACAGTTTTGATGAGCCTCTTAAAGTTACCTCCTTCTAATCAGAAAGGTAAAATGTTGCACAGGGGCAGAAGCAGTCAGCCATCACTCCACACCTGTTGGCAACTCTTTCCTAAAGATTTGATATTGGCTAATGCAGATACAATATTTGTATAGCAGCGGAACTGCATTGCAAAGTCGAAACTTGAGAAAAAAAAATTGGAGTAGGTCAAAATTTATTTGGTCAATGAGAAAGTACAATACATTGTATCAATGTTCACCTTTACTTTTCTGCAGATCAAAATCTGCCCTTTACATTCATAAATGTAGTTCCTCTCGGAAGGATCCCAGGCAGCTGTTTTGTTAGGTCCATTCTCAGACTCTCCAAGTTTGTAATGCGGACAAGTGGAATGATGTTGCAAATTTTACTTTTGCTTCGGAGAGAAAAATTCCGTTCAGCATGGCTGAGTGGGATGAACTTTCTGGCCAAAGTGAAATGGTTATTCTTAATTCCTTTCATTTGTAAACTCTAGGAGTAAGCATTTCTGAGTCTGAAAAAAGGAATTGTGCTCAATCTCATTGGTTACAACAGGAACATGTTTTGAGCCAAGTCACATGCCTGGTTTAAAGATGAATGCCCATTTAATGCTGACACACAGATAATGACAGCCATTTCCTAGGGTCATGTGCCCATTCCAAAAGTACCATTATTACTGAGTCACAAGACTTGTCTGTGATGGTATAAACAACCAGGAGACTCTTGCAACATATCCATCTCATGGTCAATTTTTGTTTTCTTGTGCCAGTCACATTTCCCGTCTCTCTTCTTACCATGCTTTCCAGCTAAAACTAAATTTATTATACTTTTTTTCTATAGAAAGCAATATTGCCCTCTGCTCCTAAAATATGGTGATTTGCAGAATCTTTCCATAGGATAAATAAATTGTGCATTGCCAAATAGGAGGAGAGACATTGTAGATCACAATATATCGTTTTATTAAATCCTTGCAACATTCTGTTTAAGAAGGGACCACAGCGTGCAGAACCCTTTTCAAATGTGTATAAAATTCTTTCACTCTACAAACATTTTTGGAAAAGAAATCTGTATTCTCATTACTACCTCTGCATTTGAAGTTTGTTCATTTTAGAGCTAAGAAACAATTTCAGTTAAATTCTTTCCAGCACAAGAATTATCTGTGTTAAAAAGATTACTTGTTTGACTTTCAGCTGAATTACAGCTCTTAAAACAAGACCCCCTGGGGATAACAGACAGCTGATTTAATTTTTAATCAGCATTTAAAAGCCTTTTTATTCTTGTCAGTTGAGCCCATTTTCATTAATTTAAATAAAGAGCTCAGCCAAAAAAGCAAAAGGTCTTTAAACCTTTGAAAGCGTGTACCGGTCGCACAGCATCAATGAGGCACTGAAGTCCTTTTTACTGTTTGTCAGGGGACTTATTATACATAATGTGAACTGCTTGTTCCTGTGGTCAATTGAAATGTCACACACTGCATACTACCACATGGGGTGCACACAGATAATATATTTTGAGTCTATTTAAAAGTAATCATTCAGTAGTTTCCTTTTTCTGGCCCATTGTCTCCATCTAGCTATAGTACAATGTATGCCCATAATCTGGTAAAGGTTGATCATCATGCATGAATATCTATACAGTCTCAGGGAAAATACCGGAAAAATGGTTTCCCCACCTTTTGTATGGGTGATGGGGTAGCCTATGACATTCTGATGCCTAAGGTGGAACAGCAAATGACAATACACCCTCTCCCAAACTGAGGTGCACAGTTAACAAAGTCACTTGCACGGCTCTCTCTCTATCATCTTTGGCAGTAACAATAATAATATTAAGCTAATTTGATGTCCTTTTATGCCATCCAGAACTGGCTGACTGAGACAGCTGCCTCTCTCTGCCAGGCTGGTCCTGAGGGGTTAATATATTGAGTGGGCACATAAGCCCTTACCACAAATGATCAGTGATGATGTCTTGAAACATGTGGGCCAAATAAGATGGTTTCTGGCCACTTTGGGGGCATGGCATTCAAACCAGATCAAAAAGGGGCAAATATAATCTGGCTCTGGGTAGCGCCAGCTTCAGAGCTCGCCATGCAGTCACCACAGTCCCAGCCCAATCACAGCCGGAGCAGCCTTCAGCCGCTCTTTACTGGCCATGTGCTTTGACCCTATGTGAGGGTGAGCAGGATTGTATACATCCCAGCAGCAGTTCATTCAGAACTAGTGTACTAGCTCTATCATTAGGAAGCCTAAGCATATCAGCTATGCTTGTATAGGTCTGCTCTCTCCAGTACCAAACATGCAGCCATCATAAAAGTTGGCATCAGGACTGTGAGAACCAACCATGACTGCTCTCCCTCACACCAATGAGATGGTGATATTTATTGTGTATAGGGCCATCACAGTTAAATGCAATTACCATACTGCATTGGCTCCAAAGTGAAGGAATATCTGTTTGAAGGCAATGACATAATTCACCAGGGATCACAATATTTAATATCCACTGTATTACATATCAGAATATGGTGAGAAGACTCGTCTACATAATTGTACATGTAACCATAGGTGGCAGGATATGTTACTGTTAAGTTTTGTTAGCATTTTCAGCTTAGAAATATGCAGATATTTGTTCTTTGCAGTTCAACGGACACAGTCTAGCCAAGGTTATGGCTGGATGGGTGAAATCTGACTTTGGCCCTAAGCAGACGACTAATAAAGTCGTCTTCTGGGCAGAGAAGAGGAGGGGCAGCCGCACGAACGGCACCCCTTCCTCTCTCCGAGGTCGCCCCCAGATGTGCCGGCCGTCCACACGACCGGCGCATTGGGGATGACCTCACGGCGCGCCGTTTGAGTCAGAGAAAGTGCGCCCGCCGCTTTTGCGGCGCACTTTCTCTGACATCTAAAAGGAGCGCCAATTTGGTGCTCCTTTTAGGGTCGCCGGCGGTGCGCCTGGATGCGGAGGCTGCAGCCCCGCGGCGCTCCGTTCGGTGGCGGCTCCGGGGCCTCCGTCTGCTGAGGCCCTTCCAATGGAAGACATGTAAACACATGTTTGTAATATCCATTGAAATGAAGATTTATAATGCAATTTTATATACATCCACAAAAAAATGTCCCACTGAGTTTAACAGAGCTTACTTCTTGGTAAAGTTGTATAAAGTAGCAGTTTAATTTTAGCCCATTGTGTTATATAATATTGCATTTGGGAGATTCTTCCCAAATTTATACTTATTCAGTACATTGCAATGAAATGATTAAATAAGTTATACATACCAGTTTTCAGAGATCTTTTATCTTTTCTAAAATATATTCAGGAACTGAGCCACTATTCCATACAATACACTGTGTGCTGCTTTAAAATGAAGAGAAATGTTATCCCCCTCATAAAGAAGAAGGAAAAAGAACTCCTGTTTTAAATTAAAATGAGAATTAATTTTCCCAGGAGATGTGATCTTTCTTAAGGCTCTGACTTTCTTGTCAGGTGACATTAATGGAATCACTGACCTGTATCAAAAGGGGTGGAAAGAATCCCACACATGCTTGTATTCTATGGAGCCAACACATTTTTGGTGTTTCTTACCCCAAAGAAGACACTATCTTGGTTTAGCCTTCATAATATCTAAAGGCAGTCTGATAAAAGGAAGTGTTTGATGTTGCTCCCAGAATGGAATGATGTTTCAATTACTGTAATAATGTCTTTAAGCATTATAAGCTAGTTTGAAGCTTTTAATTTAAAAAACAAAACAGAAAGCATTTTATAGGCTCTGGCCAGGAGGCACTGACCCTGCCAAGTACTGAATCCTCTTTCCCAGGCTCTTCAGAAATATGTTTGGTTGGGGGTGTGTGCGAGTTTTTCGGGCTATGTGGCCATGTTCTAGACGATTTTATTTCTGACGTTTCACCAGCATCTGTAGCTGCCATCTTTCTCTGAAGATGCCAGCCACAGATGCTGGCAAAATGTCAGAATAAAATCTTCTAGAACACGGCCACATAGCCCAAAAACCCCACAAAAAAGCATGGATGCCAGCTGTGAAAGCCTTCATCTTCAGAAATAGTTGGGTGATTCATGTGGTCTACCTATGGCATCCAGTGCCTAGTGTGGTGCATCCTCATTGCTGCTGTTACTTTGAATCCCATCCTAGTTTCTTCTTGGTAATCAAAGGTGGGCAAAACTGCAGATAGGAGATTGTCTCACGAGGGCAGAAAAGTGGAATTGAAGCAGGATGAGTAGTGTCTCTGATGGAACTTTATCAGATGACAGCATAACTGACCAGTGGCTGGTCTGTAGTCCACTCATGGCTGTGGCATACATTTTGATTGTCAGGCAAAGCACATCAGTAGCCGCCAATCATGCTGTTGTTGCATTAGCCCTCCCATGCAATGCGATTTCGGCTGCAGTTCTGGGATGGATGGACAGTCATGTGTTCTCATTCTCCTCCTCTTTCCCTCTCCTCCCTCCTCCTTGCTAGTCCCAATCAGACTGGTTTTCTCCTTTTTACACTTTCTTCTATTTTCTTCCCCCCATCCTCACCCACTAAATCACATTATCATAGGTGCTAAATTGTGTTAAGAGAAATTTTAAAAAGTGGGTGGAGCAATAGGGCAGGGAGGCAGAGTTAAGGGACAGTCTGGGAAAGAGAGTGGAGGACCTTCCATGGCTGCAACAGCTCTTGTCCCACAACTGAATACAATAAGGACTGTTCCTGAACCAGTACGTATGTGTTTCCTTTCATTAACATGATCATGGCAAGAATGGGGTTCATGTAATAAAGTCGATACGTGAATATATAGAAGGGACTCATTATTATTCGATGATCCTCACCAGTACCACCTTGACTTGCATTCTAAGGAATTGCTTTTGTATGCAGATCTACAAACAACTCATCATTATACAAAATGAGTCTCTGAGGTAAATAATAAAATAACTTTATCAAAAAAAAAAAAGAGAGATCAGATTAGTCTGGCATGACTTGTTTTTGAGAAACCCATGTTGACTTTTAGTGATTATGGCATTCCATGGAGTTATCCTATCCTATTGGTGATGCTGGGATGGGAAAGATTGTGTATAATTTGTGGCATGCAATAATGAGCAGATGTGTGGGGAAGAAGTATGAGCTGCAAATTACCAAGGTCATTCTTGTGAGAAGCTGTAGCTTGGTGTGGAAAGAGAAAGAGGGGTGAGACCTGGGAAAATAGTATGTTTTGAGTTCTGTCAAATGGGGTGAAGGCTTTTGTTTGGACTCAACTATACTGTGTAACTGGAAAAACTCTTCAGTCCTGACAACAGTTATGTACTGTGATCAACTCTGCTTACTGAATAAAGCTTTTCTGAATCTGCTGAAGGCTTGTGTTCCTGGAGTGGAGTTAGGCTATACATTACACAAAATGATGTATCTATGTAACTAATGTGGTGTTATTGTTATTAGATATTAATAAAGAAATGAAGAATGCCAAGCAGATTTTCATGTTACAAAGTGCACATGAGGCCAGGTGACAGTGAATCTTCAAGATCCTAACAAAAGCTCCTGAGCCTCCCAGAAATATGTGGGTGGTTGCATGAAGTTTTCATGTTCATTTAGAATAAACATATTGCTTCCAGGTTTGGAACACATAGTTTTCCCCTTGTCTTCTTTATCCTTTATCCTACAGATGCTGAGATTATTTATCTGAAAAACACAACTGTGGAAAGACAATTAACCATTTTAAGATTAGCAGTTTAGTCCTGCCAATATTTGATGGCCCGGTACAGTGCTAGAGCAATGAATCTGGGAATAGATGGCCACTAATTTGGACATTAATGCCTAGACACTAATTTGATAAAATTATAAACAACTCACTAAAGCAAAGCAAAGCAGCTTCATTTATATACCGCTTCATATCGCGCTATGGGATGTCTAAGCAGTTTACAACTCTAAGCTCATTGCCCCCCAACAGTTGAGTATTCATTTTAGCAACCTCGAAAAGATGCAGGCCTGAGTCTCGCCTGAGCCCTGGCTAGTATTGAACTCGCAGCCTTGTGGTTTATGAGTGAGTGGCTGCAGTACAGGCATTTAACCACTGCGCCACCAGGGCTCTAAATAAGTGGCCTTCCCTCCTCCAGTTAGAATAGAGTTCTTGGTCTCTTGGTGGTGGCCCTATTCCCAGAGGTGGGATTTCTATAGGATCCTAGTCTAGGATTTTATAAAGAAACATGTCAGAAACAGAGTCAGCATGAATGAGCTTCTATAGCTGTCCATCTGAATGGACTCAGAGCTTGGGAAAATTCCTTTTTTCAACTATGGGCCTTTACAGACTGCCAGAAAGAATGCAGCTTGAATACACTTTAACTGCCCTGGCTCAGTGCTAAGGAATCATGGGAATTGTATTTTTTTCTGGGACATTGAGCCTTCTCTGTCAGAGAGTTCTGGTGCCACAATAAACTACAGTTCCCATTATTCCCTAGCAATGAGCCAGGGCAGTTAAAGTGGACTCAAGCTGCATTATTTCTGGTAGTCTGTTCAGGCCCTATATCTCCCAGAATCTCCCATGACCACTGGTCCTGCTGCATTGGGGATTCTAAGGATTGTAGTTTTTCCAGGTGTGGACATTTTTCCAAGCTGTGGGAGAAACTACAATCTTATCATTGCAATTTTGGAAGAGTTGTGTTTTGCCTTCATTTGTGTGTGCATGTCCCCTCACTGGAGGAACCTGTAAAAGTTAGGTGCTTAGTAAATGATTTACTACATGCCAGCACATTTCTAGATGTTCCTTTTTCTAACTGAATTTGGAAAATAGCTACAGTTTGTGTTTTGAAGAAGAGCAAAGGGTGGGAACTGTGTAACTTGTAGGCCATATGAACCCAACCTGGAATGCCTAGAAACCCCCCCCCCAAAAAAAAAAAACAAGAAAAGAACTCAGTTGGAAAAATCAATTTGGGTGCTGAAAATTAACTTGTTTATTTCAGGGGGGCCCTTTTGCTCACTGAATGTTGTTTGGAGGACCCACCCTGAGACAGACAAAAAAGCTAACCCACCAAGGTGGAAGTGCCTTCTAGTTTCCTGAAATGCCACTTGTGGATGGTACCAGCAGCAGTACTCCAGACCACCAAGAGACCGAAGGAACCAAAAATATCCCTCCAGCCTAGAGCATGCACAACCCTGAAATAAGCCAAAACCTATCCTAGGAGATCCAGCATGGCTATATTTTGAAGCTGTTTCTTCTTAATCCATCATGTCTCCAAAAAAGTAATGCCAGAAACCAATGTACTCCATTCACTTCACTGCACACTGTAAACTGATCTGATAGCAAAATATGGTTGTCTGCTTGATCACGCAGCCAGCCCCAATTCCTTTTGTTATTCATGTGCTCAGGGCCAGTTTTGGTTCAGGTTAAAGAATTAGGAAGAGGAGGGAAGATTTCTGCAAGTGTGTTCCACACCAATAAGATGCTTATAATGCTAATAAGACCATTCAACAGAGCCATCCCTGGAACCAGAAGGCCCTTGGTGACACACTGTAGAACAGCATTTCTGAGGGGAAGAAGGAGCAGCAGCAAACGAAAGTGACATAACTTTTTAGCACTATAATGCTGTACTAATTCTTAGGAACCATGAAGGACTAATTGATGGTCAGAGAATCTGATGCTAAAGGAAGGCATGCAAAGACCAAACAGCAGGTAAAGGATCTCATGGCAGAGAGGAGAGAAAGGAAAGAAGCACAGCAAAATCAAAGCCTTGCTGTATGGAGTTTGTATGTTAATGATGTGATGTCCCTGGGTCTCTTTAAAGCATGGTTGGGCAGCATGTGGCCCTTGAGATATTTTCAGAGTGCTGGTCCCAGCATTCTTCAGAACTGACTAGGCTGTCTTGGGCTGAAAAAGACTTGCATTTGCCCACCTTTGCATTTGCCCAGAGTGGATTTATCATTGCCTTATTATTAAACTGAGAGACTGTGACTTGCTCTTGGTCACCCAGTGTCTGAACAGAGATTCAAACTCTGGTTTCCTAGAGTCCCAGTCTAATGCTCAAACCACTATATCACACTGGTTCTCACTCTAGCTTTTATCCCATCCCAAAAGGAATGAATAGATATCATCAATGGTTGCCAGTAGATGATGTCCAAGCTGCTGAATCCTATCCCCAAAACAGCTTCAGCACTTTGGATATCACCTTTAAAACATGGACTAAAGTCCAGAATGGATACACTGCACCCTTAAAATGGTTGCCACCTCCTGAATTAAAGAGCAGTAGGGCAAAGATTGCTGGGTTATTCTGGGAGTTTTCCTTCAAAAAATAACAATTCCAAAAATTCTGGAAATGATTAGGGCACTAATGGACAGTGATGGCAATTGCACCTGGTATTCACTGAAGCTTCTGAACCAATTTCACTGGCAGCTCATGAAACAACACAGTACAGTTATCCAGCTGGGAAAATGGCAGCTCAGAGTTCTGGGAGCTGCATCCAGTCTTTCATGTTACACAACTGTAGCCCTGTGTTCCACTTTAGTGTCATGGCAACATCCCATGCAATCTTAGGATTTGTATTTTAGGGAAGAGGATGTAGAATTATCAGCCAGAGAGCTCCTGTGGTGCGTCTCACCAAACTACATAGGATCCTTTCCATAGGATGCTGCCATGGCAGTTCAAGCACTATGGTACTATAATTGTGCAGAGTGTGCTAGGAGTGTACTAGGATGGAAAAGCTTAGCCTCAAAGACATGGAGTAGTAGATGGTATTAGAAACTGGAAGCAATTCTAAGGAGCAAGGAACTGAAGTCTGAAGTGGAGAAAGTATTTCTCTATTCTCCAAGCACAAGAAGAAATGTATAGGCTCCTAGAGGACATTGCAGATCCAGCACATCCAGGAGATTCATTGTGCCTGCTTGTTAGAAGAACTGGTGTCATAGACCCCTATTCTCTGCTTTGCCTGGAGACGCTTTTGATTTTTGAGCAGCCCAGTCACATATTTCAGGTCTGTGTCTCTAGGTTTGATCTCAGCTTCTGACCGTATTGAGGACCTCTAGGGAAGGAATCAAAAACAAAACTGCCAATAGTATATTGCCTTTACTGCAATTCAAACTTGAAATACTGCATACTATAAACACCCATACCTCATTAAGGATACTGTAGAGCTAGAAAATGTACAGAAGATGATAGCGTAAATAATAAAGTGCTGTTGGGGGAAACCCTTGTGAGGAAAGGTAACAGTATTGGGGAATGGGTTTTTACCTTTAGAAAATGCCAACTGATGTGGGACATGATGATAGATGTATATAAAATAATGTTTCTTGTTTAGTGCCTTCAAGTCATTCCCAACGTATGGGTTTGGGGGTTATTTTGGCAAAATTTGTTCAGAAGGAAGTTGGCTTTGCCATCTTCTGAGGCTGAGAGCGTGGCTTGCCCAAGGTCATGAGTGGGTTTCCATACCTGAGGTGGGATTCAAACCCTTGTCTCCAGAGTCATAGTCAGTGCTCAAATTACTACACCATGTTGGCTCTTACAAAATAATATATGGTTTGGAAAAAGCAAGGGCCAGTGTGGTGTAGTCATTTGAGAGTTGGACTACATCTTTGGAGACCAGTATTCAAATCCACACTCAGCTATAGAAACCCACTACGTAACATTGGGAAAGTCTCATTCTCTCAGAGGAAGGTAAAGACAAATCCCCTCTGAACAAATCATGCCAAGAATATCTTATGATACATTCACCTTAAGTCAGAAATGACTTGAAGGCACACAACAATAGCATAGCAAAGGGAGAGAGAGGGGCATTTTTATTCCTTTGTCTTAATACTAGAACCAGGGTCATCCAAAGGAGTTGAACAAATTAGGCCAATCAGGAAATATAGTTTTAAAATGACTTAGCATATAGTTACATATATCTCATAGCATATAGTTACATTGTAGAATTCTTTATCGCAAAATATAGTGATGGTCTTAAAAGGAGACTGGAGAAATCCATGGATGATGGACCAATCAATCAGTGGCTGCTTGTCGTAGTGGATATATATTCCCTCCAGGATCTGCATTAATACTGTATGCCTCTCTATACCAATTGCTGGGGAACATGAGTGGGAGGGTGCTACTGCCCTCCTGTCTTGTTTAAAGGCTCTCCATTCCCATCCTGTTTCCTACTGTGAAGAGAGAATGCTGGACTAGATAAGTATGGGATCTGATCCAAGAGAGCTCTTATTTTGTTCTTATAATGTTTCAGGCTATGGCCACACATCTCTGACACCACATGCTGTTGCATCCCTAACACTTCTGTGTAATTTCTGAAGGAAAAGAAACTGCTGGCACTGTGTAAACACAAGATCTCCTGCTGGCGCTTGCACCTTCTCTGTGTGCTATATGGGCAGGTGCCACCTCCACAGCACACCTGAGGAACCATCCCACTGAAAGGAACATTCAGAATATCAGATATACAACTCATTGAAAATAATTTGCACTGACTTGGTGGCTTCCTCCCACATATTTCCTATTCTTTCACTGAAGGTCTTCCAATGTCTGTGGATGCATACATAACAAGCTCTACATATGCATGGTGCTCCTTTTAAATGAATAAAAACAAAAATCATGTGTGATCATTTGCAATGCATGATTTAAATCTTGTGATGAAATCTTTCAAAACTTAAAGCATGAGATGAGGTCTTTGGAGTGGTTGTCATTTTTGTTCTGAGGGAAAGAAATGCATCATTTCACGATATTAAAAGAGCAGGCAATTGTGTTCCTTTCTCCCCTCCCTGAAAAGAGCAAAGTACAGATGGACCTGTTCTGTTATTTTTATCACAACAAGAAGGTCTTGATGTTTTTACAGCTTAGGCAGTTATTTTTGGCAGAGTAGTGTTGTGAAAAGGAGTGAGTGACATCATTGTTTCACCTGCATTCATTCTATAGTCACATTCATCTTTCGCTACAAATCTAGATGACTGGTAAAATAATCTCATTTCTCTTTAGACCTACCTTGCCTTCATGTAGTTTTCAGGGCAAGACTGGAGGGACACTGCTTGCTCACTGCTTCTTTTATATTTGATTGTAAGAAGATGGTTTGTTAGATAAAAATACTGTCTTTGCAATATATAGCATTCTGTCTTCAAACCACTGAACAACAAAATTACAGATGTGTCAAATGAAAAATGTGAGAGTAATCGAAAGATCATGACTTTGGAATGACAGTCACTCTATATATGCTGCAGCATGCAGCACACCCAGGGAACCTTCTTCACTCCACATGTGTTTGCCTTCCACTCCTATCAGTTCATTAACAATGGCCAAGGATATGGGGTTATGGAAGTTATCTGCTAAACCATCTGGAGACTCCTAGCATGCTCAACCCTAGGATATAATTTAATCTGTACTCAGGACAAGAGGCTACTGTCAGAACAGACCACAGAGAAACAGAATGGTTCCCAATTGATTAAGGGGTCAGACAAGGCTGCACCCTTTCCTCCTATCTGTTCAATTTGTATGCAGAACATATTATAAGAAAAGCGAGCTTGGACACAGAAGAACAGGAGTGAAAATAGGAGGAAGGAATATCAACAATCTAAGATATGCTGATGACACCACAGTACTAGCAGAAAACCTCACAGACCTGGAACACGAACTAAGGAAGATCAAAGATGAAAGTGCAAAAGTAGACTTAATGCTGAAGATAAAGAAAACAAAAAGAATGACCACCAAGGACCTTCACAAGTTCAACGTAGACAATGAAGAAATAGAAATAGTAAAAGAATTCCCATACTTGGGATCAAACATTGGCAGATACATCTTTGGGTCATTTTTAAATTTAATTTTTAATAGTTTTTTTTAGTCCAATATTTTTGGGCTTTTTTACACAGCCACCACATGTAGAAGAACGGTGAAGCTCATCCATTGCACTTTCATCTTTGATCTTCCTTATTAACTGTTCCAATTCCT
>JAIPUX010001880.1:12353614-12366240 GCA_020142125.1 Phrynosoma platyrhinos | reverse complement strand
TTGGCAAGTTTCTTCAGAGGGGGTTTGCCATTGCCATCCTCTGTGGCTCAGAGAGTGTGACTTGCCTAAGGTCACACGATGGGTTTATATGGCAAAACTGGAATTTGAACCCTGATCTCCAAAGTCCTAGCCCAAACTATTATGCCATGCTGACTCCACTGTGTGCAATAATGAGATATAGCATTGGTGTCCAGCACCATAGCCTGAAGAAAGTTATTTTTTGAACTGCAGTTCCTGAAATCACCCAACCAGCACAGTCTACAGTTGATTTTTAAGCTCTGCTCAGTATCCTCAGGCAACTGCCCTAGGACCTTATCACACGCGGGCCACAAAGCGATAAGAAACCAAAATAAGAATAAATCCAGTACTATACCGAAATGCACCGAAAGAGCCCCCACAATACGTAAATGGCTATCACACGCAATTACCGTCATTGCGCTTTTATCGCACTTCCAAGAAAGCGCATCCTGGACACGTATTTGCCGTTCACACACAGATCCATGGGAAATAGCATGGGGAACCATGGGTCATGACGGGGAAATGCTTCACAATATGTATTGCCTGTTCATATGCATTTTGGAATCGCGGTAAATGCGAAATGATTCCGGTCGTGCAATTGTACTTCCTAAAAAAAACGAAATTTAAAAGATCTCAATTCGTTTCGGAATCATTCGGGGTTCTGTACGGGTTCTTAGCAGTTCTGTGCGACGTTGTGTGAACACACAGAAAAATAATACGTATTAGGACGGGATTTCGTTTGGAATCATTCTGCTTTGGACCCCGTGTGATAAGGTCCCTAGTGCCAACAGGGCCCAATGCCTGCTTTTAACTCCCCTTCCCACTTGAAAAAGGAGCTGGATATAAGGGATAAAAGTCCTACAGTGCCCTGGAGGAATGGTTAGTCAGGGGCACTATGACGAATTCATGAGGCCACTCCAGGGCCTTGCTGAATGGTGATGGAGACTACTGCTACTACAAAGGCCTCCTTCAAGTGCAAAACGATCTGTGGCAACAACTTACCTTTGACCCCAAACTGTAACTGGGGATCTGGGTGGTAATGAATGGGGAACCATACAGTGTGTTGCACAAGGATGGACAAACAACACACAGTTCATAAATCCTGGAAAGGAGCAACTGCTACATATACATTTCTCTTTCTGAGGCTAAATCTACACAGCAGAATTAATACACTTGACACTGCTTTAACTGTAATGGCTCAATGCTATGGAATTCTGGGATTTGCCATTAGTTGTGGCACCAGAGCTCTCTGACAGGGAAGGCTGACTATCTCACAAACTACAAAGCCTAGAATTTCATAGCACTGAGTCATGGTAGTCAAAGCGGTGTCAAACTGCTCTATTTCTGCAATGCAAATGCAGCCTGGATTGGGACCTAGGAGTCTCATATATTTAGGATTCAAAGACATAGCTGTGTTAGTCTGTAGAATCAGTATGTAGAGAGATCTTGTAGCACCTTTCAGACTAACTGAAATAAAGCAATTGGCAGCATGAGCTTTAATAGACTAAAATCTACATTCTCAAATGCTTATGGAGGAAGTAGCCTTTAGTCTACCATATGCATCTGAGGAAGAAGACTTTAGTCTATGAAAGCTCAAGCTGCCAACTTCTTTCTTTCAGTTAGTCTCAAAGGTGCTACAAGATCTCTCTACATATATTTAGGAATTCTTAATGTTGGTAAATGGGATGTCAGCAGTGATATGTCAGTAGGACTATCCCAAGAAGGGAAGATCATGCCCTTTTCCCATTCCACCTACAGATGTTGACCAGTAGCTGAATCTTATTTCAACTCTGTAAAAAACAAAACAAACAAACAAAAACAAAGCCAAAAAACCAAATTCCATCTACTACAACTGAAGAGAAAGAAAGCACAGCCGATTTCCCACCCTATGAATGTACAAAGAAAAAGTACAGCGTAGGAACATAAAGATTACTCACAATTTGTCTTATTCTTAACAAGAAAGGATGTTTTGCCATATCAAGGCATGACATTGAGAAATTGGCCAACCACTGCAAGAGGGGTTTTGTTTTTTTTTTGGTAGATCAGGACATTTTAGTGAAAAAAATTGTACAAAAACTTGGATTTTGTGAAAATATTTTGGAAAGAAAATAATGTGCTTATTAGCAGAAATTGTTATGCACACCAATTTCTATATGTAAAATAAGTTTTTGTGAAAGCAATTTTTTTCCCAAGAAGCATCCAGAAATACAATATAGCTATAGATATATAGCTATATCAAAGAGAGAGAGGGAAGACTCTCACAAACTTGGCCAGCAAGGATAAGACTTTTGAAACGATTTGTTCTTGCATGCAAGGTGTGTGTGTGTGTGTGTGTGTGTGTGTGTGTGTGTGTGTGTGTGTGTGTGTGTGTGTGAAGATTGAAATCTATGGTCCAGAGCTATTTAGAGGAATATAACATTTTTGATCAGCTTATTTTCTAGTATGATATTTAGGGCCAACAATTATTTTCTGCTCCTGCTCCTGCTCCTTAACATCAACCTGACATGAAACAAAATAGCAGGCAAAGCTTTTCAGTCAGTTTCTGTTCTGTTGGTCAGCTGTTGAAAACAAATGTGCAAGACTTTTAAAAGATTGGCTAAATGTTGTTTAGTGTAGGGCCAGGCTATATTTGACATAGATCTGAAGTTAATCTATCTCAGTGTTGGTATTTGGAGTCTGAGAGTCATCTAGTTTAGCAAATGGCTTGCTTATATCTTTCCTAACATATCATTTAATAAAAATCCAAAACACTTATCCCCAGCTACTTTTTTCCACTTGCTGGAGGGGTGAAGTATGAGAATCACAGATCCTGAAGCATAGCATGTGGTTGAGACTTTTAGAAGCTTAAGTCAGGCTAGTCAGGATTTCAAAAGGAAGACTGTGCTAGCAAGTCAGCAGGTGGCACTCTCCTATCTGGCTTGATATTTATTGACCTAAGGTTATGAGATAGGCCTTATTTTAAAGACGGATGCTTTTTTGCGAATGAGTGACCTTTAAACAAAATACAGTGAACATCATCATTCCGTTCCATAATAGCTGTTTCAAACACTCAAATTCCAGGGCTCCTTATTTTTCAGATCTTGAGCTGGTAATATTATAATGCTTGATTGGGAATACTACAGAAATTTTTTTCAAAAGCATTTCTGCTCCTGTATAAGTTTAGGAGCCATTCAGTGCACATGTTTAATCAGAAATAAATCTCAGTGTGTTCAGTGGGGTACATTTCCAAGCAAGGGTGGCCTTATCATTGTTGTTGTTGTTGTTGTTGTTGTTGTGTGCCTTCACGTCATTTCTGACTTATGGAGGCCCTATCATGAGGTTTTCTTCACAAGTTCAGAAAGGGTTTGCCATTGCCATCCTCTGTAGCTGAGAGAATGTGACTTGCCCTAGGTCACCCACTGGGTTTCCATGGTCAAGCTGGGATTTGAACTCTGATCTCCCAGTATCCTAGTCCATTGCTCAAACTGGCTAGTCTCCTCTACTGGATGACAGAGCTGTGTATGTCACGAGAACAACCCTGTGCTCCATAAGGTAGTCATCTCTGAGAACTTACTGACTGGTCATCACTATTGATGTATTGCTGTAAAAACTGAATTATGTGATGTTAGCATTCATTCATTCTTTTGCTGATTTTATTGAGTGTGAGTTTTATCAAAGTTCTTCTGTGATGCTGAGGATAGTGTCTTTAATAAGGGCCTGAAAGATAGAAACTTTATTTGTTTTTTGCTTCTCCAGTTTTGTAATGCTGTTATCTGGTGGATTTTTTAATGCATAGCAAAATACTGACATTCAAGAAGACTACAGTATATACAAAAAATAAATCTATTAGCAGAAAGTGCTTGGAAACCCACCCCACTCCAGATATTAAGGAAAGCTGGAATGTGTACAGTTTTTGTGTACATAAAATTATGTATTAAATGCATCCTGAGGTGTTTTTTTCTTGTGGGCTTTAAAGCAACACACACTAACTATTGAATTGAGATAGATTGAATAAATGTGTATTGGAAAAAAAGAGAAAATATTATGGAAAAGAAAACAGATTTGTCCATCACAATCATGAATGACTTGTACTGTATTTTTTGTCTGTATTTGTATCTATATTTGTACACCCATATTTGTATCTATAGATATATAGATATAGCTACAGGCATCACTCTATGGAATATTGTTTTTGTGTGTGTGCTCTTGTAAACCAAACTCAAGCCAACATGGTGTTGTGGTTTGAGCAGTGGACTATGAGCCTGGAGACAAGGGTTTAAATCCCTGCACAGTCATGGAAACCCACTGGGTAACCTTAGGCAAGTCACACTCTCTCAACCTCAGAGAAAGAGTGTTAGCAAACACCCTCTGAACAAATCTTACCAAAAAAACCTCATGATAGCTTTGCCTTAGGGTTGCCATAAGTCAAAAACAACTTAAAGGCACACAACAATAACAAGTTAAGGTATGTAGGTATAGCTCTGATTTATAATCTGAATAGAAGATCATTAGGAGTGTGTAATAAATGTTTTTTTTAATATATATATATATATATATATATTAATGGGATAAAAAAGAAGTACTTTGTCTGGACTTGGTTGCCACTGGTAAGAGGAAGACATGCAGATCTATAAATATGTGCCAGATGCAGCAAAATGCTAGTGCCATGCTTGTCTTTCCCCATCTCAAAATGTTATTTGTTCTGGCATTGTTAAAAAATATACCGTACTTTGATCCAAAATGAATCCTTTGCCTTCTATGGCCTGTTATAGCACCGAGCTATTACTTCCAAATGCCAGCAATTCAATGGTGTACATTTATTTCACAGATTAATATCCATGAATGGAAAAGAGAGAGAGAGAGAGAGAGAAGAAAAACATGTTGCTTTATAATCTTGAAAATCCTTTCATTATCCTAAAACTCTTAAGCTTTTTTTTTTTTTTTTTTTTTTTTTTTAGTGTGGAGGGAGGATTTCACATCCTTTGGACTTGAATGCAAACAATGGCAAGCTTTTCTCCAACTACACAAACACAAGATAAGGAGTGTCTAATCTGGAGGAAAAATCACTCGCTTAAGGGCACGCTACGTGTGCAGGAACATGTTCCCTTCCACACTGGTAAATATCAAAGCTGAAGCAATGCTTCCCCCTGCTATCCTTTAAGTTGGAAAGCAGCTTTGCCATTTATAACACCGCGTGGCATTCCCCTCCGGGTCCTGATTGGGTGATATTTTAGACTCTGAAGGAAAGATTTCTAGGTTAATAACTGCAGCACTGCTGTATTATGCTGGCTGGCAGAAAGCCATTGACAACGTAAACTATACTGAACTCTGTTTGAATTAGCACTGGTGCTTTATCATCCTTTGCAGGGGAGAGGGAATTATTACCAACTGAGACAGAGTTCATTAGTGCTCAAAGCTTCGATACAGCAGGACTGATCTAATGTTTCCATCAAAATTATCAAGGGTGATAGTTAACACAGCAACGATATCTACAATGAAATTAATTGGAATCAGTAATAGTGCCTTGATCGGTGTCAGTCAGGTCATCTGTACATGCACACCTCTAACTTGGGCAGCATATTCCATGTAAGTCAGAGCTGGAGAAAGTGTAACTCTTCTGAATGAAACCTGGAGGAGCTTTTCACTCTTTTACACCCAATAGGATTGACTGTAGGGTGAGATTATTTATTTGTTATGTTTGTATGCTGTTTTTCCTCCAAGGAGCCTCCTCCCTGTTTTTGCCCTCACAACAGTCCTATGAGAAGTACTCACTGATCCAAGATCATGCTATGCACTTCATGCATGAACGGGGACTTGAACCCAGTGCCTAAGTCTAGTTGGCGGTTCCAGCTAAAACAGACCCATTGAATTAATGGGATTCATATCCGTGTTCATTCATCATTTGATTCACTGACTATACTCGAGATGAAACTAACAATTGACTTAGGCCCAAGTCTTGATCCAGCACTCTTGCTAACTATACCATGTCCACCTTAGAGGAAACTTTGGATGGAGGTGATCCAAAAACATTGCTTTTGGAGCAACAAAGTAGACAACTGAGTGACAAAAGGCAATAGACACTATGTACACCTACACACTAAACACAGTAGGACTTTATTGTTGTGTGCCTCCAAGTTGTCCCAGCATATGGCAACCCTAAGGTGATCCTATCATGTGGTTTCCTTGGCAAGATTTTTTCAGAGGTTTTGCTTTTGCCTTTCTCTGAGGCTGAGAGAATGTGACATGCTCAAGGTCATTTGTGGGTTTTTAATGGCAGAGTGGGAATTCAAACCCTGATCATAGTTTAATGCTCAAACCATTACACCATGCTGGTTTTCCAGTAGGACTTACTTCTTACTAAATCTGCATAGGATTATTCAGCAAATTTCCCAGCCACAACCTTCATCAATTGCATTGCCTGAGCTAGGGAAGTGATCTCAGATTTCATGGCACAGAATAAATCATAGGAAAGCAACAAATACACAAACATTGACTGTTTAAGAGGAAAATATGCAATGGAAAAGGGGAAAAAAACAAGCTGCAAAAAGTAAGGCCTTAATATCTACTCATGAAATTGCTAAACTGTGCGTGTAATTTATTATTATTATTATTATTATTATTATTATTATTATTATTTATATACCACCCTTTGGTAATCCAATCAGGGTGGTTAACAGCATTAAAAATAATACAAAGGCAATATACTCCCCTTCTTAAAAAGCTATTAAATCAATTGCATATTAAAACAACAGATTAAAATTACAACAACAATTAAAATACAGAGACAGTGTCACAACAGCAGTTAGAGACTCCATTAACAATTAAAGGAGGAACAGGAAGCCTTCAAAGAAGGGAATTTCCTGAGGCCGGATATTATGGGGTTATGTGGGTTATCAGTTCTGTCCATTGCACTTTAAGGCAGTTGCATAAAAATAATCTCTGAAAATAAAAATTAAAAAACCCCAGTAAAATGTGAAGTTATTCAGAGCATACCATTTGGATTATCTTGACACAGAGTTGGTATTTTGCAGTTCTGAATGCCCATGGATCTCTAGCAGGGTTGGCCCTCCTTCCAGGCACTGAGACAACTGCCTTAGGCAGCAGGGTTTGGGTGCCACTGAAAGGACAACAACTTATTAGCTATTTTTGAAGCTAGGAAATCGGGGAAAGGTATTTGTGTGATTTACTGCCTCAGGTGCCAAAAGTAGCTGGCCTGGC
Source organism: Phrynosoma platyrhinos (assembly GCA_020142125.1). Lineage (NCBI taxonomy): Eukaryota > Metazoa > Chordata > Lepidosauria > Squamata > Phrynosomatidae > Phrynosoma > Phrynosoma platyrhinos. The sequence continues at coordinate 12,359,025 of JAIPUX010001880.1, read as the reverse complement.
CTTGGATATGGTACACCCTGACATGGGGTGCTAAAGAAAGCACATAGGCCATAAAATGTCTTGGGCCAGCCTTGCCCTCTAGACAATTTCAGCACAGAGGACACTGCAAAGTTGGAGCCTCTTTAGTCTGTGGCGACTGAAAGCATGTACTTGGCTGCTCTCCAGACAGGCTTTTGGAGATCAGAATAAAGAATTAAGTCTTAATTCTTCCAGGGTCAAATCCAGCAATCTTGGATTTGTTGCCACTTTTACTGAAGTTTTTTATTTGATTTTTAAACCTTCTCCTCCTCCTCCTCTTCCTCCAGGGTGTGATGTATTATTATTATTATTATTATTATTATTATTATTATTATTATTATTTAGTTTTCAACAAAGGAAACTGTCTTAAGCACTGTTTTGTTTTGGGTGGGCTGGGGGGAATTTACTGTTTTTTACTGTGAGAGAACAGAGTAAATTGATGACATTTTTAAAATCAGAGTGTATCCACATTACCTGGTTAGAACAGTTTGATACCACTTTAATTTCCATGATTCCATCCCACAGAATCCTGGGATTTGTAGCTGAGACAATCCTTTTCTGCTAGAAATTTCTGAGGCCATTTCACACTACACCGTCCTTCTCTCTGCAATTGTTGCTGCCATAATGAGATTACCATACTGGAGATGGGAAGCACCGTCACCCTACAAAATTACAGCATTGTAATTCCACTTTAACTACCATGACGGCATCTTATAGAATCCTAGATCTTGCTGAGGCACTAGAGTTCTCTGGCTGAGAACTCTAAATATCCCTTCCTAAATTACAAACCTCCTAGGTTTCCATAGAATTTTGCCATGGCAGCCAAAGTGGAATCATAGCCTTATAACTGTGCAGTGTGAAAGGACCCTTAGTGAACTCCTCTGAATTAGAGGCCTCGAGCTTTCTAATAGAAAATTCCAAATAACTTCTCGCCAGATTACAGACCCCAAGACTGTAAAGTTTGGCACCATGGAAGTTAGAGTTGGTATAAAACAGTGTGCAGTGTGTAGACACATCATATTAAGCGATTCTCAGTGAAAGCTCAAGAATTCTGTTGTGGATTGTTTCAAGCCTTTATTTCTATATTTCCATACGTCCACCTGAAACAAATGAAAATAGAGGCCCTTGCATTCACTTGTATCACTACACATTGATTTGAGTGTGTAGTGATACAACTTTATGCATCTTTATACTTTTGGGAAAGGTATTTCTCCATTTGCAGGATATTGTGGTCATGCACATATTCCCTAACACTCTTGTCCTGTTCAGGTATCCAAGCAGAAAGTCTTGAAACATAATTGGCCTATTATAATTATATTTATAATAGGCTGTTCTTTTTTTAAACAAAAAAGTTTAAATTAAATTGAACCTCAGCAGCAATAAGATGTGAAAAGACAGGGTACACAGCTGGATCTTTGAAGCAAGTGGCCACCTGGGCTAGAAGGTGTGAATAGTGCTAGATTCAAGGTCTCAGGATCTTAAGATAGGTGGATAGGTCAAGTCCATCTATCTACCATTCATGCACTGCAAATGGCCCAGTATTTAACTCTTATTAATTTACAATCAGTGGAGGCTGATTGTGGCTGCTGTGTCAGCAGGGAAGTGTATGTACAGCTGGTTCTCCACAGTTGCGGCTTTGACTTTTGCAGATGTGATTACTCACTGATTTAATTATCATGCTTTCTCTAGGAATCTCTAGGTCTGCAGCCTGACTCTGCAAGAAGTTGACCATATAGTCACCCTGGAGGACCTAGAGATTCCTAGAAAAAAACACTTCTATAGGCATTCATAGGTTCTCCAGCACAATTCTGTGGTCAACCTCAGTTGGATGTTGACCACAGAGTTGTGTTGGAAGACCTAGAAATTCCTAGAGAAGTGTTCTCTCAGGTTAAAAAAAAAATTAGTGGTTTCTATCCTGTGGTTTTTCCCTTCCATAGGGCTCCTGTGCCCCTAGCACCAGCAAATGTGGAGGGCCCACTGTACTTTGGGTTTTAGTCTATATAAGAGATAGTGTTCAGCACCTTGGATAGATCCTTTAATGCGCTCTCTAAAACCTGGAGTTCATTCACTGACTACTAGTCTGGAAGACAGCAACTACCATTGGTTACCACTGTAATTCAACATTGTTCTACAAAAAGGAATTAATTACAACTAAGTAGTTATGCTGGCAGAGGATGACAATAATTACTTTCATACTCTGCTGCTAAGACTGCATCTGCACTGCAGAAATAATCCCGTTTGAGACCACTTAAACTGCCATGGCTCCATGCTGTGGCATCTTGAGATTTGTAATTTGTTGTGGCACCAGAAATCTCTGACAGAGAAGGCAAAATATACCTCAGAACTACAACTCCCCAAATTCAAGTAGCATTGAGCCATGTCAGTTAAAGTGGTCTCAAACTAGATTATTTCTGCAGTGTGGATGCATCCTAGGTAGTTTCCCAATGAGAGGCAGGCATTTTCACTAAGGGCCATTGCAGACTGCCCATAAGGGGCAGCTGTGTGCCACTCCAGGGAGCAGCAGATCGAGGCCGCAGCATGTGGTTGTCGCAGCTCCAATTCTCCTTTTTGCCACCCCCAAAAGAGTGGGCAAATGCCACTCCTTTTGGGGAAGGCAAAAAGCCACCCTTAGAGCTGCCACCATGGCTCTTTTGTGCCCCTTTGGCACAGCGTGTTTGCACGCTGTGCCAACAGGGAACCCTGATGCCGTGCGCCCTGTGGTTGGGTGCGTGGCGTTGGAGCATAATCGGGGCAGAGTTGGGGCGGTTGGCATGCGGTCGCTCCACCCAACTCCACCCTCAGGCTGGCCTAAAGTGCCGGTCCCCTAAGTCTTACTCTCCTCCCTCTCACCCTTCCTTGCAACTTTTCCTTGTGCACCTTCAAGTTCTTTCCAACGTATGACAACCTTAAGGCAAATGTATGTCTTGAGTTTTCTTGACAAGATTCTTTTTCAGAGAGGAATTTGCCATTAGAGAGCTAGCATGGTGTAGTGGTCTGAACATTGAACTATGATTCTGGATACCAGGGTTTAATTCTCCACTCGACCATGAAAACCTACTTGGTGACCTTGGGTGAATCACACACTCTCAGCCCCAGAAAACCCTGTAATCAGTTCACCTTTGGGTTGCCATAAGTCTGAAATGACTTGAAGGCACACAACAACAACAGCAACATCATTTGATATTGCCTTCTTCTGAACCTGACAGACTGTGATTTGACCAGGGTCGGCCAGTACATTTCCATAGGTTAGTGGGGATTTGAACCCTGGCCTCTCATAGTTCTAATCTCCCAGAGACCTAGTCCTAGCCCAAACCACTATATCATAGTGTTCTCTTTACCCTCTCTCTCTCTCTCTCTCTCTCTCTCTCTCTCTCTCTCTCTTTCTTTCTGCCTCCCTCCTCTCTTGCTCTCTGTATCTGTTCCTATCTGATCTTTTTTCAAATGACTGTCACTAATAATGAATTCTTTACTTAGGGCCTTTACAGACTGCCAGAAATAATGCAGCTTGAGACCACTTTAACTATCCTGGCTCAGTGCTAGGGAATCATGGGAACTGTAGTCTATTGTGGCATCAGAGAAGGCTCAATGTCTCAGAAAAAAACTACAATTCCCATGATTCCCTAGCATTGAGCCAGGACAGTTAAAGTGGTCTCAAGCTGCATTATTTCTGGCAGTCTGGATAGAAGCTAGCCATCTTCCTCATTTAGGCACTGGGAACATTAGTACCAATTTCTCTGCAGAATTTCTGCTCTGGCATCCTCAGCATGATAGTTACATTAGAAATGGGGAACATATATTTAGGACTGGCACATGGCCATTGTGTCCTCCAACATTTTAGCAAATAAGTGTCTAGGTGTGTGGGAAGAATGTCCATTTAAAATGTACTGTTCTCAGAAAATCCTACTGGAATAAGCTCTGTATCCATCTTGATTAAGATGTAGATAGCTAGAAAAATTAAATTAGCCATTTATCAAGAATGTTAGAGACTATTCACATGCAGGAATACCAAAGATTCAGTTACAAAAGAAAGAAAAAAATAAAACTTGAATGCTTTGTTCCATGCCATAATTAGGTCTACTCACTTAGGAAAATCAAACCACATTACTAAAGCATTTTTTTCAGGATTAAAAACGTATCCATCTGCCGCTAGCTTTTTTCAAATTAAATTTGTCTTTCCTGGTTTTAATTGTGCTTGGGATAACTTCTTTCTTCCTTAGCCTTTTCTTTATCTGACCAATTTGATTTCTTCAAAAGGTAAGGCAAAATTATTGAGCAGCTGTCTATAGAAAGGACAGTTCAAATGCAACAGTGTAAATCAGAGGCAAAACCTTTGCTAAGAGACCATTTTGAATGCCTAGATATTTGATTAATGTTTGGATATATACAACATGATTAAGTATGTTTACTCGGGAACATTTCCACTGGATTCAGTAGACATTAATTCCATGCTGACTGGTGGATTCTGGGGTTGTAGTGCCAAAGAGTACATTTCCTGCATGTATCTAAGGACAGTGGATGCTGGTGGTTCTGGTATCAGTGGTGTAGGAAACCTGACCCAGGTTTTAGTCCAAAGTTAAAGGAAGGTATCCAAAGTGTCAGCTCCTAACCCCAAAGTAGGTTCAGCTCAGTCTGAAGCTGAGAGGATTGATTTCAAACCACAGTGGAAAAAACCCACAAACCACTGTGAGCCAAAGCCATTTATTACATTCTGCATATGACATATTCATAGTCAGTGGTTTGTAAACCAATGCAATGGAACCAATCATCTCCAGGAACTACTATATTAGCCCCACTGAAATATATGAGAATGTTCCACAAGGAAGACGTGGGTTATTTTGTTTGTTTGTTTAGATCTCTTGTTTTAGCTGTCATAAGGATTATTGTGTTAGACCCTTGAAATCTTTATGGGTAAAGAACATTTTGGTTTTCCATACTGAAGCTATTGTGTTGTTTCATAAAGAAACATACAGTGGGCCTTGGAACCTGGGGTTTGGTTCCAGGACCCCCTGTGGATACTAAAATCTGTATATGCTCATCTCCCATTAAATACATTAAATTAAATACAATGGCATAGTAAAATGGTATCCCTTATATAAAATAGCAAAATCAAGGTTTGCTTTTTGGAATTTATAATTTTTTTTAAAAAATCTTCAAGCTGTGGATGCTTGAATCTGTGGATAAAGAATCCATGGATATGGAGGGCGATCTGTATTCCAGGGTAACAATGCTGGCCATGCAGCAAAATACAACAAAATACACAAAAGAGCAGTACTTTTACTGGCCAATCAAAAATACCAAAAATACATCATGCAAGCTTTCAAAGCTTCACTGGCTTCTCCATCAGACAAAGATGTTTAAAAGCATATAGGAGGAGAAAAGTGACTTTGGGGCCA
>JAIPUX010001880.1:12342742-12353514 GCA_020142125.1 Phrynosoma platyrhinos | reverse complement strand
AAGAAACATCTACAACAATAGACTGTCGAATTTAGCAACAAATTATAATTAAAGTCCCTGACAGATATGGTTTTTTCCTCGCTGTGGGCTTCCTGCTGGTCCCCAGCTGTGTCAGACAGTGTTTCAGAGGCAAATGGCCCTCTGAAGCCTTATTTTCACTTTACAAAGCTAAATTGGGACTTGTTCCCAGTTTGGTGGTTTTCAAGTGAAAAAAATAAAACATGAAAGCAGCCTTTCTGCTTCTGAAGTAGTGTGGCAGGCAGTTAGCTGGGCTGGAGCAACATCACAGCCTTTTCCCTTTGAAGTGTATTCTTCATCTAAATGTTGCACTTTGTCGGTGGCTGAAGCTAAGAGGGGAAATGCCATCGCCACGTGCCTCTCCCACCTGAATCTTTCATACTGCAAAATGTGAGAGACGTTCCCATGCTCAAAGCATTGTGCTACTAGATCTGGGCCTGTTCTCAAGTTCTGACAGTTCCAAGAATTAAATTTGTTGACGTATTCATCACATTTCAAATCCTGTCTTTCCCCAAAGGAATTCACGGCAGCGGTGTACAAAGAACCGGCTCATCTTAGGATGGATTACTCCTGGCCAAGGTCAGTCCCTTCCCTGTGAGAAAGCTGAAATGGGACGGAGACCTACCCTCAACAATGTACTTATAATAATGAACAATCCAGCCCTGCATCTCACACTCAAATCAATGAAAGCATAGACCTACGGTAATAGATTGTGTCACCAATGGCACATTCTCTTTGAAATAGTAACTTCACATCTCTAAATTATGGGGTAAATGCAATACAATAATGCTCTGCCATTTTTACTTTTTGAATGACATGTTTGTCTACCAATAACAGAAAACAAAAATTATCGTGAGGTATTGTCCTTAATTATTCACTATATTTATTCACTAAATAAATGGATTCATTTAAAAAACAATAATAAGGTCTGGTAGAGTTACTTTTTGTTTTTAGAAGTACACTCAGAGCTTAGAAAGTAACTTTTAAAAGTAATTAGGTGTAATTACTTTTGCCACAGCAGTCCCCCTCCCCATGTAATTATCATTATAGTTATATTATCTCTAAAGTAGCTCTCCACTTGTTCATTTTTTAAAGATGGCTAGAAAAGTTACTTTTAGGTTACAGTTTTAAAAGAATCTGAATGTTTTTCTTTCAGCAGTATGAGAAGGAGGGATGTGTTTAGTCTTATACTGTGAGGCTGAATTCCCTTAACTACAAAAGTAACTAAATTTACAGTTTTACCACAATGATAATGCAATAAAGTTACAACTTGGTTATTTGAATTCTAGAAAATAGACTTGTTCTGTCTGAGTATTATTATCGATTACCAAATGGGCCTCCAAGAGCCAGTGTGGCATAGTAGTTTGAATGTTGGATTACGAATCTGGAGACTATGGTTCAATTCCCGCTTGGCCATGAAATCCACTGGGTTAGCTTGGTCAAGTCACATGCTCTCAATCTCAAGGGAAGGCAATGGCAAACCTCTTCTGAACAAATCTTGCCAAGAAAAACCCATGATAGTTTTTCCTTTGCGTAGCTAGAAGTCAGAAATGACTTGAAGGCACACAACACACACACACCAAATGGATCCATCTGCTCAAACTCTTGGCTTTTTAGGGGATAGGGGTGTGTGTTTTCCATTTGTGTTGATATCCTTCTCATATATATTGGCCTAAATCCTGTTGTTAGTTGCAACTAGAATAGATCTATTGAATCAGTGAAATTTACCTGTGTTTTGACTTACCATCAACATTTGATTCATTGGGTCTATTTTAGTTGAAACTAATTAACAGGATGTTAACCATTATATGCCATTTCAAGACAGCTGTATATCCATGTTCATCAGTTACTCACCAGGGATGCTAGAAGCTGTTGTTTAAAAAAGTGCACTTTCTGAGCTCTGCAATATTACACTCAAAATGGATTCGTTAAATTAAATACAATGATATTCAAGAACAAATCAAGTCTGTTATAAAAATGAATCATTAGCAATCAGTCCCTAACAATCTCTCATAAATATTCAACCTTGAACAACAATTCATAATAATAAAATAAGAATGCTCTAGACATAAAAAGTAGATGCTACCAATACTCTTAAAATGCACTCTTGGGATTTGTTGTTATTGTTGATAACAATTTCATCTTAAACACATCCAAGAAGGAGGCTTTAAGCTATACGGAAAATCTTGGCTTCTGTCACAGAAATCTGTATATTCAATTACAGTATTTTTATGTAGTTATCTCCCATATGAAAAGGGAAGGGGATAACATATCTTTATACTTGCTGATGCTGGCAATTTGACAGCCATAATACAATAGGCATATGAACATGTTAAGGATATGAAAACCATCCTATCTACTTATTAAATTTATTTTGCTTTATATAATTTAACACATTGGGATGTGATGGCTTAGTTAAGATGCCAGTTCTGATGATCAGAAGGTTGGCAGTTCAAGGCCCAAATGCTGCATGTTAGGGTGAGCTCCTGTCACTAATCCCAGCATCTGCCAACCTGGCAGTTAAAAAGCATGCAGATGCAAGTAGATAGACAGGTACCACTTTGGTGGGAAGGTAACAGCATTTGGTGCAGTTTCACTAAACTACAAATCACAGATTTGCATTGGATGCCGCCATGTTAGTTAAAGTAGAATCATAGCACTATTGCCATGTATTGTGAAAGGGTCCTCAACTGGAGGTGAGCATCAAGTAACATACCTCTCATCCATTCAGGGATAATGAGAGAAATGGCTATCCTTGCTGACTGTCTTTTTACTCCATTATACATCCTTTCCAAGGGTGAACTCCTGTCACTAGTCCCAGCTTCTGCCAACCTAGCAGTTCAAAAGCATGCAAATGCAAGTAGATAAATAGGTACCACTTCAGTGGGAAGGTAAACAGTGTTCTGTGCAGTCATGCTGGCCACAGGATCACAGAGTAGTCTCTAACAACACTGGCTCTTCAGTTTAATAACACAGATGAGCACTGTCCCCTAAGGTCAGACACGACTTGACAACCTTGTCAACGGGGAAATACCTTTACCTTACCATACACCCTTTCCACAACAACAAACTCAGTGCCAGCCTAGTGGCCCAGTGAGGGTCCTTTTATGGCATCTGCCACATGGATTAAGACAAAAATCTCCTGGCTTGCCATTTCAGTTGTGAAGAGCATCTAAATTTAGTTTTGCTCCAACTTCTGCATGCCACTTTTTCAGATATTTGAAGATCCCTATCATAGACACCCTGAATAATCTCATCCCCAGGCTAAACATACACAGTGCTTTCAACTTTCAAGTCTTCATAGGACTTAGTTTCCAATCACTTCACCAATCACATTGCCAGGAAACAGAGAGGTTTGCTACAGAGCTCATGTGCTGTCATCAACTCCAACGGCATTAACTCATGAACACAATTAATATCTTCAGTTACCATTGTGGCCTCCATTATCTTGGATCGGTTGAATTGAACACTGCTCTGATAACAGAGTGCCATTCATCTGTGTATATGTGCATTTCTGACATAAACAGACAGATTATCTCTCTCTCTCTCTCATGCTCATGTTCACACACACACACACACACACACATACCTTTATATGAATGAGAACCTTACAAGAATGAACTGCTTACTTCCTCCCAGGCTTGTTCTGATTATGGTTCCCGGAGCAACTAATGAATCTCCTCCTCTCCCTCTATTTCTCCTTCCTTCCCTCCCTCACATATACACAATACACATACATCTGTGGGTACAATGATAATGGGAAGGTGAATGTGTTTATTATACACCTCAAGGTAAAAAGCATATTACTACAACAGGGGACCCATGCGAGAAATGTATTGAATCATCTGACGGCAGAGCACCATGGAACAAAACAGAAAAAGAAGTTGCTTGCAGATTTTAACATACATCCCAGGGTGGAAGGAGAGACAGCAACACAGGAAGATAATGGTGTAGGTCTTTGCACAAAAACCCTGAGGAAATAAAGCTGCAGTATTATATTTTTGTACCTTGAGGGCATGCTGAACTCACTGCCCTAAACAATTGGGTGAAGACAAGCAAGGTTTTGTGTACCTTAGCTGAAAAATCTCTTCTCAAGGCTGTGTTTCTTGGTGGATATTTTCTTGGAGGGGGAAGGGAATGGAAGGATGGTTAGCTAAGCATCTTCTGTCCAAACAGTACTGTTTATCTTGCATGTCATATATTGATATCCCCTTATCTTTCCAGAGAGAATGCAGTTATTGCAAGAGATTATAGTTTTGGGTTCTTGTGTACTTATGTACTAGAGGAATGCTACAAGTAGGCACATAAAAAAGGCTGTTGCTTCTTACATTGGTTTTAAAGGGGAAACTAAGGGCCTTTGCAGACTGCCAGAAATAGTGCACATTAAATTGAGGCACTACCCTGGCTCAGTGCTAGGGAATCATGGGAATTGTATTTTTTTCTGAGACATTGAGCCTTCTCTGTCAGAGAGCTCTGGTGCCACAATACATTACAGTTCCCATGACTCCTTAGCACTGAGCCAGGGCAGTGCTTCAATTTAATGTGCACTATTTCTGGCAGTCTGCAAAGGCCCTAAATGTCTCAAAAAGTCACCCCTGAAAGCATCAGCCTCACTATTTTAGTTCCCTCTCTTGTCCACCAAAACTGTTGTATTGAAATGTACAATGTGACATTATCATGTTGTGTTTCCCTACTCCAGCCTGTAACAGCCAATGATTGGGGATGTGAGGAGAGAGAAGGAACACACAATGTGATGACATCATGTCAGATGGTGTCTTTTTATGTCCTTAAAGATATGGGAGTGCCAACACATCTGATAGTCCTAATGAGAAATCTGTACTCGGGACAAGAGGCTAATGTCAGAACAGAACACGGAGAAACAGAATGGATCCCAATTGGCAAAGGGGTCAGGCAGTTCTTTCACCCTATCTGTTCAATTTGTATGCAGAACCTATTATACGAAAAAAAGGCTTGAACACAGAAGAAGTGCTAAGGAATCATGGGAATATTTTTTCTGGAACATCGAGCCTTCTCTGTCAGAGAGCTCTGGTGCCACAATAAACTACAGTTCCCATGATTCCTTAGCACTGAGCCAGGGCAGTTAAAGTGGCCTCAAGCTGCATTATTTCTGGCAGTCTGTAAAGGTCCAAAGATAATGACCATGGAGAATTTACACAAATTCAACCTAGACAATGAGGAAATAGAAATAGCAAAAGAGTTCTCATACCTAGGATCAAGCAATGATTGGAATAGGGACTGCAGTCAAGAAATCATAAGAAGGCTAAGAATGGAGAGGGCAGCTATGAAAGAACTAGAAAAGATCCTAAAAAGTAAAGGTATACAACTGAGCACAAAAGTTAGTATCGCAGAAGCCATTGTATTCCCTATTGCCATGTATAGATGCAAGAGTTGGACAGTTAAGAAAGAAAATAGGAGGAAAAGTAATTCATTTGAGATGTCGTGCTGGAGAAAAGTGCTGAGATTACCATGGACAGCCAAGAAGTTGAACTAATTGGTGCTAGAACAAATCAAACCAGAAATTTCTCTGGAAGCCAAGATGACTAGAGTAAGGCTGTCATACTTTGGCCACACCATGAGAAGGCATAGCACATTGGAGCAAACAATAATGCTAGGAAAAGTGGAGGGAAGAAGAGAGGAAAGCCACATGCTAAATGGGTGGACTGTATAAAAGATGTCACAGGTATGAATTTGCAGGAGCCGAGCAGAGCAGTGGAGGACAGGGAATCTTGGAGATGTCTCCTGTATACGGTCACTATGGGTCAAGATCAACTCCAGCATGGATAACAACAACAACAACAAAAGAAGACTGAAGAGAAAATTAAAGCAGAAGCTCCTGGTTTTAGTAGAGACAGCTCTTTTGTTATAGTTGGGTTAACATCTAGTCCAACATTAACTTCTTTTTGGAAAATATATGAGTTTCATAAATCTAGGCATGGTGTTCTTAAATTACCCATCTGCATCTTAGGAAAGCATTTTTTACAAAGAGAAATTCTGTAATAATTAACTATTTGATTCTGTGATAGATCAGTTGGGAGTTATACTGTACCAAGAAGCAGGAATGGTGATTAAACAGAATATTAACAAAGAATGCAACAGTCCGCTTTCTGTAGCAATATGCATAAAACAAGCATCATTTGTTCATCACTGCAGTTTGATATGTATATTGCTGTTTTGGCAGATCTTAGATTGATATTAGTTTATTGGGCCTGCCTCTTCCCATGGATTGAGGCAGGGAACAACAACAGTCCAACAAATACATAATGCCTGCATCTGCACTGCAGAAATAATTCAAATTGACACCACTTTAACTGCCATGACTCAGTACTATGGAATTATAGGACTTGTAGTTTTGTAAGACATTTAGCCTTCTCTGTCAGATAGCTCTCATGCCACAACAAATTGCAATTCACAGAATCCCATAGCATTGAACCATTGCAGTTAAAGTGGTGTCAGCCTAGATTATTTCTGCAGTGCAGATCCAGCCAACAAGTTAAAAATTCACATCAGTTTGAAAGAAGAAATAAGACATAAACATATTAAAATAATCCATGTTTAAAAATTCATCATTTAAAATTCACAATTTAAAAATAATCTGGGTAAGCTTGTTGGAATCATATTTATTTATCTTTGTTAAAAAGCCTACAAACATTGTTGGCTACAGTGGCAGCTGGTATCTTCAGTTGTTATAGGCCCTATACTGATTTGGTTGTGAACTTTGAGATCTGGAAATGTAAATAGAATTGTTATTGTTGTTGTTTGAATGCATATCCTTTCTTTTTTCCAAGAGGGGATTCAAGGTATATAAGGCCTAAAATATAAAGAAGAAAGCTCTGTGTATTGTAGAATATGTATGATACCAAGAGCTAGACACAACGTAGGGACTAAACAGGCTGGCGATAAACATCGGCATCGGGGCAGAGTGGGTACATGGCAACTGCATGCCACACACCCAAACAGCACCCCAATGCCGGAATCATGCCACCCACCCAACCAGACGGCGAGCAGTGTAATGCCATTTCTTTGGTGCAGCATTTAGCTGTGCTGTGCCAAGGAAACACGGAAAAGCCGCTGCAGCAGCAAGGACAGCTTTTCACTGCTTTAAAAAAGAGTGGCATTTTGCCGGCCCAAGTGTGGTTGCCACAGTCCCAATCCAGCACTGAAAGAGGCCGTAGGACACCGCTCCAAAGGGGTGGTCTGTTCAGCCCCTTAGTCTCAGGGAAACATAGCTATCAACATTGATAAGATAGTCACTTGACCAATAATGGACCCCAAAATAGGTGCTGCATTAAGAGTATTGGCTGATGCAGTCACATGGATGATGGAATCTGATGAATGGCAGCCAAGATTTCAATGTACCTGAGTGGCATCCCTGCCCCTGGTGTCACCTGGTGCGAGTGGAGGGTTGCTGGGGATGTGACAGTGGCCAAAAGAGTATGCTTGAACCTCTCCTTTGCTGCTGTGGCAGGGGTCTCCTTGTGAGGAGGCCTCCATCACTGCAGCAAAGCCAAGGGATGTGCACTTCAGGAGGAGGGCCCAACCAGGTGTCACCTCTCTTCTGGGTTGTCACCCAGTGAGAGCCATACATCCTTTCCCCCCCGTGGCACCACTGGTATCTGATGTCACATAAACTCTAGAGAGGAAATTAATTGTTTACATAAATGAGAACCAGTTTTTTAATTGGCCAAGACCTGTTAGCTGCTTAGGCTAGGAAAGATATTGAACAAGCCAAGATGAGAGAGACGTCAGGCAACTGTCTGCCACTGTCTTATGAAGAAGACTGTTGATAAACAACTGCTGTTCCTAGCAGAAAACCCAGACTATGCTAATGAGATAGACAATGCTGGAACAAGAGACTCTCTCCTCTCAATAATGCTGGGCTCAATAGATATCTTTCCCCATTTCTGCTAGGTATAGTAATGGATGCTGCTAAATAGTAACCTCTTGGATGCCTTATGTTCAGACATGCCTATTTAGAAATGTATAAGTACTCAACAGAAGAGAGTCACTCCTTCATGGATAAGTGGATAAATTATATTGTTTAAATTGGTAATGTTCCTCTGTGTGTAACTATAGGGAAACCTGCTAAGGAGACACAGATGGTATAAAGATTCAGTCCTTATGAAAGTGAAACATCTTACCTATCATATATTACATTGCAATGAATGATACCTACATGCAATGTAATGTAATGGAAGCAATGTGCCAACCCTTTGCCATTTCTATGTTTCTCCCTACCGGAAATGTACACGTTTATATATCTATATTGCTTGTAACAAATAGTCTGAAAGGCTACCAAAGAGTCTGTTCATTCTCTCATAGAAATATCATAAGATTCTAATACTTAGGAATGTTTAAGTGGATCATTGATCTTAATTCTACCTGTCTGGATTTTCATGTTGGGCACAAAATGGATGCCCAGGAGGCAGCCAGAAGGTAATAAAAGGGACCCCAGATAGATGCAGATTACCTGGCAAATGGCAATCGCCCCTCAGTCTAAAGAGACTGGGGTAAGGAACTACATCAGTTTCACTGTCGGGGGGGAGGGGGTGAATCCAGGTCCAGTCTGCATGGGACAAGTAAAAGTCCTCCTCCTGCTTAGCAGGGAGTCCAGGCAACACACAGCCCAAATCCCAGTTCTGGTGCAAACAGTCCAGATTATGTCAGCCCAGTTCAGCACCTAACCTGGAGTATACCCCACCTTATGATGGATTTTAAAAGTTCACCTTTTGCTCTGGATCTTCTTGGAAGATCTGGAGCTCTCTCTTATGATACTGGGTGGCTATTTACAAAGCATCTTACAGCACAGCCATCACTGCAGTAAGTTGCTCACTTTGAAGTCAAAACAAGGTGTTCAGTCATGTGTTCAACACTAGGCACTTCATTCCGACCTCAGAGTGACTTGTGGCAGTGGCAGCTGTGCCAGGCAGCACAGTAGGATGTGTGTGTGAACAGCTGCCTGGTGCCACACAGGACTGCCTAAGTACTGGGGGACGTCAGGGCAGCTCTCGGGCCAGAATACTCTGGGCTGCTTCCAAAGTATTCTGGCCCATGCAGACACCACCTCAGATATAAGATATCAACCTTAGGATGAAATTGTTTAAAACTAGCTTGGTTCATTTGGATGACTGTTTCACCACTCCTTCCTAACTTTACCTCTTTTTCATGGTTTACTCTGAGTTTGTTGTTAACTGCCCTTGAATCATTCTCAACTCATGGCAACCCTATGGATGAGATATCTCCAAGACCCTTTGTCCTCCACTGCTCTACTTAATTCCTGCAACCCCTTAATACCTGTGATCTCCTTAATAGAGTCCATCCATCTGGCATATGGCCTTCCTCTCTTCCTACTTCCCTCCATCTTCCCCAGCATTATTTTTTTTTCCAAAGAGTCCTCTGTTCTCATGATGTGTCTGAAGTACAATAGCCTCAGTTTGGTCATCTTGGCTTCCAGGGAGGTTTCCAGCTTGATCTGCTCTAGGACCCATTTGTTTGTCCTTTTGGCTGTCCATGGGATCCTCAGCACTCTTCCCCAGCACCACATTATCTCAAATGAATTGATTTTCCTCCTATCTTCTTTCTCATCTGTCCAGCTCTCACATCCATACATGGAAATAGGGAATACAATGGCTTGTATGATTCTAACTTTTGAGTTGAGTTGTATATCTTTGCATTTTAGAAACTTTTCTAGTTCTTTCATATACTGTGAATATAACCATTTAATGATGCATATGCTGTTGTTTGTGCAACCACACATTCCCATTTCTATAAGCTGCATGTGGAGGTGTTTTTGTTTTTGGTCTATGCACAACTTCCAGAAATTGTCAAAACACTTCTTGCCTTTTGTTTTCAGGAAAATGGCTAATAGTGCAATAGGAGCAAAGGCTTAAGTATTTATATTTTTACAAGCAAAATAAATCAAATGCTGAAGGACTTTGCTATACTCTTTAGGAAAAGCCTTGAACCATTCACTAACCTCTACTGATAAAAGATTCAGATGTGACCTAGTAAATGAGCAAAGCTTAAATCAGCAAATGATTCTTCTTCCTCCTCCTCCCATCTATGTTTATCCTGTCTTTTTCGCAGTTTGGGACTCAAAGCTGATTACAAGGATTAAAAACGCTTAAAATCCAGAAGATACAAAAGTTAAAACATAAACAATCCAAAAAATTTAAAACTTGGTTAAAACACAAATCATTAAAAAACACACACACACACACGCATTAGTGCAATAATTAGCAATTTCTAGCACATTGTGTAAGATGCCCCTAATATAATCATTTATCAAATGTCTGTTGCAGGGGTAGGCAACCTTTTTGAGCCGGGGGCCGGGTTGATGTCCCTCAGACAATTGGGGGGCCAAAGCACCAAAAATAAATAAATAAATAAATAAATAAATAAATAAATACATTTTTAAAAAAATGCATGCACACTTTCTTAGCCCCAGAAAAGCCATGGCAAAACCCCTGTGGAGATTTTGCCAAGAAAACCTCAAGAACAAGTAATAACAATAATATCATCATGGCGGCGGTAGGACCGGCCTGGGGCCGGTCCAAAGGCCTCAAGGGGCCGCATCCGGCCCCCGGGCCTTAGGTTGCCTACCCCTGGTCTGTTGGAACCAAAAAAAAAGTCTTTGCTTGTTTGTGAAAAGAAAGAAAGGAGGGTGCCAGTCTAATTTCTCTGGGAAGGAATTCCAGAGCCTGGGTGGAGCCGCTGAGAAGGCCCTCTCCCATGTT
>JAIPUX010001880.1:12331141-12342642 GCA_020142125.1 Phrynosoma platyrhinos | reverse complement strand
TTTTATTGTTAAGAGATTTTAATCTGTATAATGATTTAATATATTTTTTAAGGGGGGGTATATGTTGTTGACTGTATGGGTGTTTTTAACAGTAAGCCACCTTGACAGCCTTGGCTAAAGGTGGGGTATAAATAAAGTATTATTATTATTATTATTATTATTATTATTATTATTATTATTATTATTATTATTATTAATGGCATTTGAGATTCTTCAGCTGCTATAGAATGCTGTCACCTGCCTTTTTCTTGGTTTGTTTGTTTTGGTTTTGGGTTTTTTTGGTACAGAACAATGTCTGGTGTCAGTCCATCTGCACTGACATCCACTTTGCTTCTATGGGCTTCTAGATATTACTGGACCCTAGTCACACATAGCCAGTGGTAAGGTGTGATGAAGGTTATAGCCCAAGACTGTCTGGAGAGGCACAAGTGATCTAAAGTCAGCAACTTTTTAACCTACGGTATCTAGATGTGGTATCATTCATGTAGTGAGGGGTGTCATCAATGTTTTCCATATCCATATGGAAAACCAAAGCAATGAAATTCTTTATTTGTGATGTGATGTATACTGGCCAGTGGAAGGCAGAAGGAAAAGAGGAACATTGTGTTACAGGTTAATTAAGAATGCCACAGCCTGAGTTTGCAAGACCTGAGAAGGGCAGTTGACAACTAGGGCTTTTGGAAGTCTCTCTTCATAGAGTTGCAATAAGCTACCACTGAATTAGTTTTCTGTGGGTTTTCCGGGCTATGTGGCTTTGTTCTGGAAGAATTTATTCCTGAAGTTTCATCTGCATCTGTGGCTGGCATCTTCAGAGGGTGGTGGCATTGAAGTGCCACCCTCTGAAGATACCAGCCACAGATGCAGGCAAAACATCAGGAATAAATTCTTCCAGAACACAGCCACATAGCACAGAAAACCCACAGAAAACTATGGACACTGGCCATGAAAGCCTTCGACTTCACACAACACTGAATTGATAGCAATAAACAACAACAATATTGATCAGAATTCTGTTGGTGATTTATGATGGTGTAATCTCTGTTACATCAGTATGAGTACTTTTTCATTGTAGCAACAATAGGCATTCAGTACCTTATTTGTTCCAATGCCTTTGCTCCAAGTGTGCAAGGGCCACCAGAAATTTCTGGATGCAGCCCCACAACACTTTCTGGCCACTCATGGTCACAGGGATGTAACCAGGAACCATCCATCTGCCCTTGTGTACCCAAAGAGAAAGAAGCAGACTCTTACACACACACACACACCACACCAGCATAAGCATAAGAAATATATACTCTACCATTTCTCTACCAGTGAATCAAAATTATTTGGGTTGCAGTGTCTGGAATTTTTTAAAATAAAAGTTATTTCCTTTAGTATTCCAAAAGTGAAGGGGTTTATACTACCAGCCCTCTGTAGCCATGGATTCATTATCCACAGATTCAACCATCCACAGCTTGAATATATATATATTAAAATATATAAATTCCAAAAAAATATATTCCATCACATTCTACAGTTGGCCCTCCATATTCATGGATTCTTTATCCATTGATTTAACCATCCATGGCTTGAAAATATTTTAAAATATATATGAATACTAAAAATCAAACCTTGATTTTGCAACTAAAAAATTTACACTTTGCCAAAATTACAAGGAGAATTACTTTAAGATGTTCCACCAATGGTATATGACACCAGCTAAGTTACATAATATTTACAAGACAGGCAACACAAAATGCTGGAAGTGTCAAAAACCAGAAGCCAACTTTATACACATGTGGTGGCAGTGGCAGTATGCAAAAAGGTACTGGAACATGATAGCAACAGCAATTAATGAAATGCTAATGGTAAAAATAAAACTAGATCCTAAACTCTTTTTCTCGAATATAACAAATAGATTGGATAAGATGACGAAAAAAGCCCACACAAAACAACTTTTGTATATGATCACCACGGCTAGGATACTCTACACCCAATACTGGAAAAAGAATAATAACCCATCAGAAGAAGAATGGTTACTTAAATTACAAGAGGCAGCTTACATGGACAAACTCACAGCTAGTTTAAGAGGAAAAGAAAGAAAGGATGATTGAAAATGTCTTCAGAAGATACCGGTAGGTGAAATAAGAGGTTGGACGCTGATTTAACTCTTCTCTGCTTTTGGTTTTCTTCTCAATTTTTTAATTTTTTTTTATCTGTTTGGCATAAAATTAGTTGGGCTTGAGAGTAATGTATGAAGAGAATATTTGATGAGTATATCATACTTGAGGAAGTACTGAGTATAAAGGGAAAATACAAGAGATCAGATGAAGAACTCCCAAATTATATAAATGATAAAGAACAAGAAGATAAATATCAAATTGGGAAATATCTGTTATTGTTTTATGTCAAACTAAATGTAAATTGTTTTATGTCATATTTACTATGTAGTATGCAAGAATCAGTTGGAAGATTCAGATGTATAGATTGGTTACAGATACATAGATAGCATCAGTAAGTATGGATAATCGGGGGGAGGGGGTAAGTATGTATGTATATATGTATAGATTGAAATGTCTGTATGTTTTATATGTCAGTTTATTTTGTACATTTGTTTTGTTAATAAAATTTAAAAAAACTTGATTTTGCCATTTTATATTAGGGAAACCATTTTACTAGGCCATTGTATATAACGGGACTTGAGCATCCACAGATTTTGGTATTCACAGAGGATCCTGGAACCAAACCCCAGAGAATACCAAGGGCTCACTGTATTACAAAACTCTTTTTAGCCATACAAAATACAGCGAAGACTTCTGAGTGGTTATTATCAAAGAATATACACCTGAGAGTATTGCTGCTGCAAGGAAGTCCCAGCTTTAAGGAATTAACAGAGAATTTACAGAGTAGGATATTGCAAGAAGGAATGTCTCAGTAAGCAGCAACAGTCATGATTCTTTGGTAACATTGTAGAAAGACATTTATGAAGGTATTAAAAAGAGGGGTGGAGAGAAAAGAGAATTTCTAGCCACTCACTCTAAGAATAATGAAGCGGGGTGAAATTAATATTACAGTTCCTGAAAGTCAATTTCAAATTGTGGGGTAATGTAAGGCTGAGTCCCACTGAGGAAGTAACTCAAGTGTTCTCAACAGTGTTCTTAACAAAATCCCGCATTTCCATAAACCAATAAAATTTAAGCTACCTTGCTCAGCTACCATTCAGAATGGGAATGTCAGGGAATATTGTTAATGCAGAAAGAGATTTGCCTCAGGGGCTGCAAGATTAATGCTTCTCCTTGATAGACTAGCACAGGATTTGTTTGGTCATAAATGCAGTCAATTACAGGTAACTTAGCTATAATTTAAGGAGAAATCCTCTCTTTCTGTCTCCTTTTTAAAAGCATTCTTCAATTACCAGTTTAATTAAACCACTAAGTCCTAAACTGTGCCTAAAATTCAGCAGTGGACCATAAGAGAACTTCTAGTGTGCCATGAATCAATTGCCTTTTCCAGTTGTACAGCAACCTGAAATAAACTTTCACATGACTAGTCCATGCTCAGTAGGGCAGGTGTTCAAAAGCAGTGGGTTTGGTTATGTAAGGTAAAGATCAGAATCCTCCTACTTTCCCCTCAAGTAAATGGGGGCTACACCAGTGTAAATACTTCCTTAGACAAGGATGTATCCAGAGTCTTCTTGTGTAACTCCCCCAGCTGCACAACTCTAGCTGGCCAATGTTCATCTCTGCTTTTTGACCCAAAGAGCCACTGCTTAACAGCAGACGTGTGTCCAAATGCCTTCCATTTTTCATTGCATGTGTGTATGTGCCTTCAAGCTGCATGTCAATCTATGGTGACCCCATGGATTTCATAGAGTTTATTAGGCAAGGAATACTCAGAGGAAGTTTTGTCAATCTCTTCCTCTGAAATTTAACCTACAGCACATGGTATTCATTGGCAGTCTCTCATCCAAGTACTAACCAAGGCTGAGCCAGCTTAGCATCCAATATCCAATGGGATCTAGTGCCTTTCGGGTATTTAAGGATACCTGGAGGAAAAGGTGCAGCCTTCACTCTCCAAATATTCATAATAAGTACGGTGGCAGAGCTTTATGCTCTGCTATTTTATTTAACGGAGCCAGCACACTGTAATGATTGGAGCATTGCACTATGACTCTGGAGATCAGGGTTTGAATCCCCATTTGGTGGTAGAAATCCACTGGGTGACCTTGGGCCAGTCATGCTCTCTCAGATTCAGAGGAAGGCATAGGCAAACCCCCTATTAACAAATCTTCCACAACAACAACAACAACCCATGATCAGTTTGCTATAAGTTGCTATAAGTTGGAAATGACTTGAAGGCACACAACAACCAACTTTTGTTTGTTTGTTTATGAAAGGTGTTTATTTATCATTGCTTGACCTACCAGGGCTCCCAAGGTGATGCACCTCATGAAAGTTCAAATTTTCTCATAGCCCTGGTGCTGAACCAGTTAAATGCATCATTTCATGCTTCTTTACTGCCCATTCCCTAAGAATGGCTTATTTCAACAGAGATAACAGATGGATGGGTAAAAATGACTCACCAGCCCTGGCTACCCATGTTGTGGTTTTATTTGACCTGACTGTGAGGAGTCTTTTCCCTCCTTCTTTGTTCTCTGCTGTGATGATGAGGCTCTGTTCTTCTTCCACATCTCAATTGTATTATGTGCAGCAGTAGCATCTGCGACAACAGAATGGCACACCCACAACTTTAGTGAATGAGGACAGTATGCTCTTTCAAGCTGCCAACAATGTTTGCATTTCTATTTTGGGAATTGTTTCAAAACTTCCTCTGTAAATTGAATGTATTTGAGCTTTCTTTCTCCAGCATCTCAGAACTGATTTCAAACAATGACTATAATGTAGGTGCTTTTGTGGACGAGAACACTGTGTCATAATGTTCAGCTCATTGCATTGGTCTCTGGATATTATGATGTGATGAAGATGTTACAAACCCATGCATAAATCTGATTGGTTGAAAAACAGTCAATGTTTTCATTGCCTGGCAGCAAGATCAGGAGTGAACAAGCTGGAGGTGCAAGGGATGCTAATGGCTTCCTTTATGTGGTGAGCACAGAATGATTTGGTACATTTCTGTAAATGTTAAAATCCAAGGGATCCAGGGAGGGTTTTTTAAAAGATATGGTTGTGCCACTGGTTCTTTTAAACAAGTGGAAGACTTCTCTTGCTGAGAGAGGCATTGATAATACCTGGTAGTTGAGATCATTAGATTGTTAGATGATCTTGGATGATCATCCAAGACGGACAGAGATCAAGAGGAGAAGCTGTCTTTCTCATTCATCCTAGTAGCCTGTCCACTTCTATGATGCTCATAAACTAAAAGTGATCTGGTGTAATCTTACTCACAGAGTTTCTGGACACTGCAGTATCAGCTTCTGATATAATCAGAGGCTGGTTATATTGGCCAGATAGCATCCAAGTCAACCTTTATTCAAGAGATCATGTGAAGTGATTGCAGTCGCCCCTCCACTCTCGCAGACTTAGGATCTGTATCCCTCACTTATCCACAGGCAGCAAACAGAAGGGGATAAAATGGGGTGCATGCCCACAGTGCACCCCTGTGCACCCCCGCAGGTGCATGCCTCCATTCAAGCCAATGGGGCTTGAATATTTGTGATTTTCCGTTCTCATGGGGGGTTCTGGAACGGATCCCCCACGAGAATGGAGGGTCGACTGTATAAGTGAAAGATTCAGGATGTGGATAACAAGCCTGTCCTATGCCCCATGTAGTTGTACCCTGCTATGTTGAAATAAGAAATGCAGATGCAACAGTTTTAACATTGGTGCATCTATGGTGATGTCCCAGAGTATTCTGATCCTGAAGCTGCTTTGACATCCCCCTGTTCATACATATGTCCTGCTGTTCTGCCCATCACCACCACCACTGACACAAGTCACTTGCTCTGAGGTCAGAATGAGACACCCAGCATTGATCAAAAGGCTAGGTACCTCGTTCTGACCTCAGAATGAGCAACTTACAACTGAGGCAGCACCAAGCAACTGCCTGGTGTTACTCCAGGGGCTCTGGGTCTTCTTGGAAGATCTAGAACAAAAAGTGAGATTATTTAAGTCATTTTAAGGGAGCTGTATCATAGGTTCTGTGCTGAATTGGTCAGACATCAGCCAGTCAGTTTGCACCAGAACTAGGGTGTGGGTCCTGCATTGTCCAGATTGGTCACCAGCAGGACAAGGAGAGGACATGGTATTTGGCCTGTGTGGACACAGCCCATGACCCTGTTTTGGTCACAGCCTCAGAACATCCCACTCAGTGAAGATTGTGGGAGAACTAGATGATGTCATCTTGCATTTCCTGCATTCCCATATTTTCCTTTTGTTTGCTGCATAATTTTTCTTAACCCCCCTCCAAAAAAAAAAAATAAGAAGAAAAGAAGACAGAAAAGCTGCAAACTGCCCACATCGTGCAAAGGCACAACTCATTGGAAAAGACAATAATGCTAGGCAAGGTGGAAGGATATAGAAAGAGAGGAATTACGCATGCTAGATGTTTGGACTGTATTAAAGAGGTCATGAGTATGAATTTGCAGGACCTAAGCAGAGCAGAGGAAGATAGGGAGCCTTGGAGGTATCTAATCCACAGGGTCACCATGAACCAGGATTGACTCCAAGACAGTTAACAACAACAACTACAAAAAAGAGCCCTCCGCTATTCCCCCCTGCCGCCCTTATCTGTTGATTGTTATTTTATAAGAGTACTTGGATGTGAGTTGTATGGAAGCCCCAGTTTCAGTCAGACAGCTAAATGCATGGATTGTATAACATTCACATAGCTGCTTGAAGTCTCCTGAGGAAGTACTGGGGTATAAATCAAATTAGCAGCAATAACAACAATCTACAGCTCACACAAAACTGGGTCACACTCTGAGGGCAGCAGCATGATATTAAAAGTAGTTTCGATTGTAAGCAAGGCTATATTTCATCTCCCTGAGTAGCTAATTAAACAATATTAGTTTGGCCTGAAAGCCAATAAAGGGTGAGGGAAGTTTTCACTATTTCTTAATCTCTTTTTAATGTTCATGTAGTACACCTCACATGGGTTTTCTTTTCCTCTCTCTTGAATTTTTCCCCCCAGGAAATTTTATATGTGGAAAATTAAAATCCATGGTATCTGGGATACCTTCTGGGTTAATTGGGAAACAGCTTGGGTCAGTGTAACAGTTAGGCACTAACAAAATAGTGCATACCTGGTAGTCTTGCATGCCAGTAGTCTGAAGGGAGGATGGAGGTTTAGTGTGGGGTTATAGTAGGTAGAGTGTTAGACTGGGACTTCCAAGTGAAAGCCACCATGGAGCCAGGTAAATCCTTGGGTGACCTTAGGCCAGCCCTTCTTTCTCAGCCTTGTCTATCTTGTGGTGATGTTCTGAGAATAAGTGGGGAGGAACAGAGCTACATACCTTGAGCTCACTGGGGGAGAGGTGGATAATAAGTCTAAGCAATGCATAAAATGATTTACATCAAGATGAAACAAAGACAAACTGTTATTCCCACATTAAAGCCCTGGACGCAAGGTTCTTTTGAGATATTTTCCTGCCCACTGCCCCACCTCTCTAATAAAAAGCAGCAGATTCCCCAAACATAATCTTTTATCACCACCCATCAGAGTTCCCAGTGTTTAGCACTATAATTCTGTAATCCACAAAGATTGGAGATGATGGGAGTTGTTATTCAACATACTTGGAGTCTATCAATTTGGGGGACTTCTCTGGTGCATACTGGTTGCAAGAATATTGGAGAAAGGCATACTTTGAGGAAAGTGTAGGACTTTCTGATCTAAACTGTTTTGAAGTCTATTAACTTTAAATGGATATAATTCAGCTTACTTTCTAATTACCATTGAAATCTAAGCCACTGGGGGGAATCTTCCCTTACTGAAGTCTACAAAGGTTTTTACCATGGAGTCTTTCTGGTACATAAAAGGAAACGTTAGCATTTTTCTACTGAATATACTCAGTATATGATAGTGGGGAATTAAAGGATCCTTTATTTATGAGCTGTGCTCATTACTGAATATGAATCTGACAGCATAATGGATTCAGAAGGCAGCAGGGTTATAGTGTATTGTGT
Source organism: Phrynosoma platyrhinos (assembly GCA_020142125.1). Lineage (NCBI taxonomy): Eukaryota > Metazoa > Chordata > Lepidosauria > Squamata > Phrynosomatidae > Phrynosoma > Phrynosoma platyrhinos. The sequence continues at coordinate 12,334,519 of JAIPUX010001880.1, read as the reverse complement.
AGTGAAAGGCTTCTTCAATAAGCTATGTAAAACCATCCCTTCCAGAATGTCTGCTTTTCACACAAGCACAGTAGTTTTTGAAAGACTGGGAATTATTACTCTGTCTGAAAAAGCTCATGCCTCTTCTGAGGCATGTACATGTTTCTTGTGCAGGAAGCAGCCTTATTGTGCCGATATGTTATATTATGCACAGTAAATGTGTTCTCTAAGCAGTTTTTTTGCTGCACAGAATTTTTATTTTATTTGCAGAAAAAGCTATTTTTGCACAAAAAACAATGTTATAGACAAGTTGAAGCATGTTCAGAGAAAGGCAAAAAGGATGATAAGAGGTATGGAGAACAAAACATAGAGAAGGTTGAAAGAGCTGGCATGTTCAACTTGAAAAAGAGAAGACTAAGAGCTGACATGATGGTACTCTTTAAATATTGCAAGGGCTCTTGCAGAGAGGAAGGGCAGGCTTGTTCTCTGCTGCTCTACAATGGCATCACTAGGGTTGGTGTCACTTGGTGAGGTAACTCATGGTGTCACCCCCGCCATTGACGTCCTCACATACCACACCACACAGAATGCTTAGTGATGGTTTTTGTACTAATATTGCTCATAAATCGTAATTCCCATATATCTTCTGGTATCTTAAAGACTAGCAAATGCAACATAAAGCTTATTTTTATGCAGGGATGGTGCTGTCCATTACAGGATTGGTAGTCATTTGATGGTATGGCCTTAAATAATGCCACTAAACTCAGAGCAGCTTATATCTTATATATGAGTAGATATGCATATCAACTCAAAATATTTGCACTGAGATGTAAGCCCCATTTACTCCCAGGGCACTGAGCCTATAGAAATGCAGCTATAAGTCACCTATGCACCCTTACCTAGGAATAAGTCTAGCCAAACTAAGCCAAACTTGATTCTGGGTAAACAGGCTTAAAATTCCACTGCTCATGGTTATATTAATTCCATTTTTATATCTCCAACCACTATTTAAACCTTAAAGAATGTCTGAAAAACTAGAATGATTTAATAAATAATTCTTCATGTGAAGGTAATAATTTAATATTCTCTTTTTGATACTCATTACAATAATAAACCAGTGGCAAAATACAGTGTCCTAAATTAGTTATTAATCACCTACAATTCAGGTTGCAACTCTGTTCTTTGCTTGCAAAGGGTTCAATACAGATTGCAGTTGAGGCCAACCCAACCAAACCATTAAACAAAGTGACAGAGTTGGGGTGTCAGTACATTGATACATTGTATGTGACAATACATTAGAAGAAGAAACATACAAAGATGGACCCCAGATTTTGGAAAATGAAATGAAAGTTGCACTCAAAGCAATTGGAAAGAATAAATCACCAGGAACAGATGACATACCAACAGTCCACGGAGGCAGTTTGAAAAGTGCAGTACTAAAACCTGCCAACAAATATGGGAAACAAAACAGTGGCCCACATATTGGAAATGATCAATATACATTCCTATACACAAAAAAGGAGACATAAAAGATTGTAGTAACTACAGGACCATTGAAATATGGTGCTGGAGAAGAGTGCTGAGGATACTGTAGATGGCCTAGAAGACAAATGAATGGATTCTAAAAACCTTAATTTCCCCTGGAAGCCAGGATGGCTAAAGGGCTCTGCAGACCAGCCCAAAGGGCCAGCCTGGAGGCACAGTTGGGGTGAGGCAGCTGCACGCCAGCTGCCCCAACCCCACGCCGATGCTGTCCTGATGCCACACACCATTACTCATAGCGCGCGGCATCAGGACGCCCTTGTGACGCAGCATTCTGATGTGCTGTGCCGGAAAGGGCAAAGAAGAGCTGTGTGCTGGCTCTTAGGGCGGCATTTTGACGCTCTTTTCAGGGCTGCAAAAAGGAAAATTGGGGCCATGGCGTGGGGTAGCCCCAATCCGCCACTTCCCGGGGAGGCCCAGAGCCACCCGTCTGCACACCCGCTATATTGGGGCTGACGTACTTTAGCTACATCATGAGAAGAGATGAATCATTAAAAAAGGCATGAAGGAAAGGTGGAAGGCAACAGAAAGAGAGGAAGACCACATACCAGATGGTTGGACTCAATCAGAGAGGCAAAGGGCCTGGGCCTGCAGGACCTGAGCAGAGAGATATTGGATATAGTGTCTTAGAGATATCTCATCCATAGCAATAGCATTTACATTTCTATATCACTTCATGGTGAACTAAGCACTCTCTAAGCAGTTTACAATCTGTAAGCCAATTGCTCCAAGCAAGGTGGATACTCATTTTGCCAACTTACATAAGGATGAAAGGATGAGTCAGCCTGGAGCCCTATGGGATCTACCTCACAATGTTGTGGCTGCAGTACCATAGGATTGCCAGTTAACAACAATAACAATGATAACACTGATAGTTATTTAGAAGTCTTTAAATGGAGGTTCAATGGCCACCTTTGAGACATGTTTTAGTCTGGATGATTCTCATGGCCCCATCCAAGATTTTATGATTCTATCATTTACTTTGTTATAACTGTTATTGGGCCTTTACAGACTGCCAGAAATAATGCAGCTTGAGGCCACTTTAACTGTCCTGGCTTAGTGCTAAGGAATCATGGGAACTGTAGTTTATTGTGGTACCAGAGCTCTCTGACAGAGAAGGCTCAATGACCCAGAAAAAAAATACAATTCCCATGATCCCCTAGCACTGAGCCAGGACAGTTAAAGTGGCCTCAAGCTGCATTATTTCTGGCAGTCTGTAAAGGCCCATTGTCAGGGATGTACCGGTTTTCATCCTCATGTGGCAAATTAACTTACCTGGGTTTGGGTACTCTGTATCTGTCTTGGGTGAATAAGAAAGTGACACTTGCTGTTATGTTTTGAGCAGCTGTGGGTCATCCCAAAGCTTGAGAAGATAATAATAATAATAATAATAATAATAATAATAATAATTTATTTATATCCCACCTTTAGCCAAGGCTATCAAGGCAGCTTACAATTTTAAAATACAATCCCGTACAATACAGAGGACATATCATCCCCCCTTAAAAATATATTAAATCCGTAACAACATTAAAATTTAACTTAAAACAAATTACAAATCTAATACAGTTAGACAGGGCACTCAGATTATAAAGGAGTGATCTAATGGCGGGGGAGAGATTGTGGAAAGTATCATTCTGGGAACGCCTGCCGGAAGAGATCCGTCTGGGAGAGATTGTGGAAAGTATCATTCTGGGAATACCTGCTGGAAGAGATCCATCTTGATGGTTTTTTTAAAAGCCATCTAAGTTGGTTATCTGACAGATCTCCTCCAGCAGGGCATTCCACAGTCTAGGGGCTATGACAGAGAAAGTCCTCTGGGAGGTTGCTGCCAATCTAATTCTTATTGGTTGAAGC
>JAIPUX010001880.1:12310310-12321769 GCA_020142125.1 Phrynosoma platyrhinos | reverse complement strand
CTGTCTGCTTCCTTCACTGTCCAGTTCTCACATTCGTACATGATAACTGGGAATACAGTGGCCTGGACGATTCTGACTTGAGTGCTCAGTTGTATGCCTTTGCTCCTCAGTATATTTTCCAGTTTTCTCATAGCTGCCCTTCCCATTCCTAATCTTCTTTTTATTTGACTGCAGTCTCCGTACTGTTCATTGTTTGATCCTAGATATGGGAATTCTTTAACTTTTTCAATTTCCTCATTGTCTAGATTGAATTTGTGTATTTCTTCTGTGGTCATTATTTTTGTTTGTTTTTTTTTATGTTCAGCATCAGACCTGCCTTTGCACTTTCATCTTTGACCTTTCTTATTAAGATACCCTCCACTTACCATCTTGACTAAGGACAGAAACATCAAAATGCAGGCATCTGACTAACATCTCCAACTTTTTCTCCTGTTTGGTTTGTAACATCTTGCCTGATGAAGAAGCCAGTGAGCTTTGAAAGCTTGCAACAAGTATATTATGCATTTTGGCTGGCCAATAAAGGTATCACTGATGGATTTTTGTTTGAATTTGCTAAATAGCCAATACAGCTACTCCTGCATGTTCCAGTACCTGAATGTCTTCTGCTAATATTATGATGTCATCCACATATCTTAGGTTGTTAATGTTTCTTCCTCCTATCTTAATTCCTCCTTTTTCTGACTCTAATTCCACATTTCTTATGATGTTTTCAGCATATAAACTAAACAAGTAGAGTGATGGGGTGGAGCCTTGTCTGAACCCTTGCCTATTGGAGCCTACTTGCCCTCAAATGGGTAGATCATTTGACATGGTGAGTGTTACAATAGAGAAGGGCCCACACTATACTGCAACTTCTAGTGACATTCATACTGAGACTCAGTGATGATGGTAACAAAATCTCCCACTCATAATGTAGAAACTAGGTAGGACTAGGTAGGAGAAGAACTCTCTGAAAATTTGGTTGTGAAACTGTCCAGGACCTGATATTACCAGGGTAGGCAACTTGGTTGAGCACAGGGGGCAATTTTGTGCCATAGGGTAGCACATGGGTTGCCAGATTGACAGGGGAGAACTCATCCTAAAAAGTCCAGAAGTCTAATTCTGTTTTTGAAAAGCAGTTTTTAATTTTTTTTAATATTGCATAGGGAGCCCATGACCTATTTTTAAAAACAGCCACAACTCCTGGAAGCTTCCAGGAGCAATTTCCCTTTTTGCCAGAAAATTGGGGGCAGTCAGGAGGTCAAGAACTAAAAACAGGCTTAGTGCCACACTTTTGCCAATCCCCATTATAAACCAAGGGCCTGGAAAAAAACTTGAGAATGTTATTTTCTGCAGCGAAATTTCCAGAATCCTGGAGCCAATGTGGTCATTCTGGAAGTATAACAAGTATTCAGCCTGGCTTGGTGGGCCAATGCAGCTGCATAGAACTGTTCACTGTGAAGCAGATGATTTTGAACAACACCAAGACACCTCTGGATCTCTTTTCTAAGAATCTGACTCCCAATTGTTAACATGACATTTCAAGTCTACACTTTTATTTCCACATCAGGGTTGTATGCCTATGGTTTATTGACAAAAGATTAAAGGCCAGGGACATAGGGGTTGGCTAGTGGATGTTATCTGTTTTGAAGATAAGTTTTGTTTATGTGCTCCAGGTCTCTTAAATGTTATCTCCTTGGCACCAGTTTGTTCTGCTTCTAAGCCTTTACTGTCTTGGGTTTGCAAAAGTCACAGACCCTGAGAGATTGTTAGGGCTTTAGTCTCAGCCATTATCACATTTGGAACAATAATGTTACACATTTTGACAGAGCTGGGTCAATGCCCCCTGCATCTCGATTTCACCAGCTTCTTCTCTCTGAGCCACACAATTAAGTGGAGATGGGCGTACCTATCAATTTGGCTTTCTCCTATCATTAAATTTTGCCAGTTTTTATACATTCTGATTGAAACCATACTGAAGTAAAATTCTCAGCCATCCTTGAGGGCATGGGGAAATCATTTGTTTTTTTACTTTCTTCCATATTCAAATAATAACAATTAAAACAATAATTGGATTACTATAATACACTATAGATGGACCTGTCTTTGAAGAGTGTTAGGAAACTTCAGTTGGCCCAAAGAGCTGCAGCCAGATTGTTAATTGGAGCTGGCCATAGAGAGCACACAACTCTCATGTTGTGATAGCTCTGTTGGCTGCCAGCCTGTTTCCAGGCACAATTCAAGGTACTGATTATGACTTGTAAAGCCTTATATGGCTCAGGTCAAGGTTATTTGAAGGACCATATTCTTACATATCCATCTACTTGTGTTTTGAGCTTTTCTGAGAAGGCCATTCTCTCCATCCTTCCATGCTCACAGATGTTTGGAATATGGAAGATGACCTTCTCTATGGCTGCTCCCAAGTTCTGGGACTTCCTTCCCAAAAAGACTACACTAGTACCCTCCTTACTATCTTTCTGCAGCCAGGTGAAGACATTTTTATTCTGGCAGACCTTTGTAAATTGATATTTTTTTAAGGGGAAAAAGAGACCCAAGCACCATGTGATGGAGTGAGCTCCCGTCACCAATCCCAGTTTCTGCCAACCTAGCAGTTTGAAAGGATGTAAAAGTGCAAGTAAATAAATAGGTACCACTTCAGTGGGAAGGTAACAATCTTCTGTGCAGTCATACTGGCCACATCACCACTGGAGTCATCTTTGGACAACGCTGGCTCCCTTGGCTTAGTGATGGAGATGAGCATCACCCCCTACAGTCAGATGTGATTAGACAACCACATCAAAAGGAAAACCTTTACCTTTTTATATAACAGAATATAGATTTTATTGGTGGTTTCAATGAATCAGTCTTAGACAAACAAATGTTAGGTAGTAACCTAGCAGCATAGTGTGGAAAAGTGAAAATATAGGATTGTTAAATGACTTAACCCCAAAAATACTTTTGAGTTATTTACACTCTAATCAAAAGGTAAAACCTTTCACAACATGAAATAACTATCTCCTGCTATATGCAACTTAAATTGCTTTCAAAAGCCCCAGAGCAGAAGCTGGTTTTTAAAAATAAATGTAAAAATACTATTATTCCCAAGCTAAGAAGTAGCTATGTCACTCTTTCAACTTGAAAAACAACAACCGCCTAGCAATGAAAACACACACAAACATAATCAACAAAGTAAAGTCATAGGCCTTCATGGCCGGCATCCATAGTTTTTTGTGGGTTTTTCGGGCTGTGTGGCCATGTTCTAGAAGAGTTTCGTCTGACGTTTCACCAGCATCTGTGGCTGGCATCTTCAGAGAAACCTGTGGCTGAAGATGCCAGCCACAGATGTTGGCAAAACATCAGAAAGAAACTCTTCTAGAGCATGGCCACACAGCCCAAAAAACCCACAAAAAACTATAATCAACAAAGTTTACAAAACTGCACAGGAAAACAAAATGGTAGTTAACATTTTTCTTTTAGACTGAGAAATACTATGTTATACTAAAAAAAACCTGGAAAATCTAACATTGATTTAGAGATAAAGACAGCTACCCACTTCTAGATCTATTTCGGACCTGCTTCAAGGCCAGATTTGGAGTAGAAACAGTCTTGACCTCCCTGTGAGATTCCATGAGGTCAGAAAGAGACAGGGGACTGCCACCCTATTGCTTTGGAACTTTCAGTGGCAATTAATATGAATAACCATGGTATCTTTTGGGACTAGGATGTGAAGGCATTAAACTCTTGTGGTCCTGCTCCCATCTGGATGCCCAGTTCCACATGGTGCTGCTGCAGGGATGAGTGCTCAGACCTATTTCATTTGCGCTATAGGGATATTCAGTCTCTTCCCCCCCCCCCCATGTATTTTAATACCTACATGAAACCACTGAGTGAAGTAATCTGGACATGTGGCCTGAGGTATCCCTAGTTTGCAGATGGCACTGTGCCTTTCCATATCATCTAATATAGATGATGCATCAAGTGCTCTGCCTATGGCATTCATGCACTCATGTTCCTCATAGCAATGCTGCAGTGTGTATGGAGAGAAACAACTGCAATGTTCCTAACTAAAGATAGTTAGGCTTATAACAGTCTAGGCCAGACCAACCACTTGGTAGAATGAGGCAACCATCTCAGATAGCTGTTTTTGAGTATCATGAAAAACTAGCAAATTATTATTTACATCATTGTTGTTATTGTTGAATTGCTAAGGATGGGGAGAGGTGCTCACAGAATTTTCTAGCTCATGTGTCACAACTTAGCTGGCTTTCAATATTATGCAAAGCAAAGATGACTAGTAACTTCCAATAGATGCAGTGTGGAAAAGACATTCAAGGCTCCTCTATCCTGGCATGAAAGTCCATCTTACCTTCAAGTTACCCTGATTTACAGCAACCATGGGCTTGTCTACACACACTGAGGTGAGTTTGGGAGAACTGTCCATGCAGTCCTTCCTTTCAAACACACCCTGGTCTGATAAATTGCAGTATATGTGACCAACACATGGCCATGACTGCTCTGTTGTTTTTTCTTTGCCTCCCACACATGTGAATGTATGTATTTCTATACTGCTCCTCACCTTCCTGCTTCACACTGACATCACTATGGAGTGTGTTCCAAGCACATGCATGAGAATATCTCTTTTCCACTCAAACCAGGATAAATCCCCATTTTTCCCCCTCTGCATTAAAGTCTTGATGCAATGAAAAGGCCTAGATTTGGCTCCAATCATTCTGTACATCATTTGAACACTTTGCTGTGAAAACTAGGTGAGACCATTTTATTTGACCCATGTAGGCATGTCCAAAATTTCAGGATGTTGGGGGGAAAAAAGATGATTTTATTCTTTAAAATACCCAAAACATTTCATCTTGGAAATATTTTATGGTCTTCCTTGAGGGCAGTTAAAAGAAACACTCCTTTTGGAATTCTTGCAGATTTATTTTAAAGGTGTATTGTACATATTATTTTGTACTCTTATAGGTTTATTTCACTTAATATGTGATTTTACATGGAATTTGATGTAAGATATGTGCACATAACATGGTTTTTGTAAACTGTAACTAGTCTCTTCTTATAATTTCTGTTGTCTATGTATTATCCCTTTTTTCATTTTTCTTTTAACAGCTCTGGGGGAAGGCCATAAAAATATTTCCAGGCTGAAATGTGTTGAGCTATATTTAGGAATAAAATCATTCTTTTCCCAACATGCTTAGATGATTTTTTTTCTCTACACCTTTTTAGTATTATGCACCAGGCAGCAAAATGTTCTGGGTCATTCCTTCTAAAATGACAGCAAGGATTCTCTGTAAGACCCCACACACAACTTTCACAACATTTGGTGAAGAACCATTTCCTCATCCTTCTTCTAAACAATTAGATAAACATGCTCTTTCATACACCCCAAATGGCTCTGGCATTACTGTTGAACAATTGTTAATGTCTTTATTGATAAAAACTATTATTGCCCAAAATGATAAATGGAAGAGCTTTTAGTTTCATCTAAATAGATATAAAATGAACCAAGAGTATATCCTTCATAAAAAGCCATTTTAATTGAGAAATATTTGAAGAATCCTTTCCAATAGCAATAGCAAGTACATTTCTATAACACTTATCAGTGCACTTCAACACTCCCTAAACAGTTTGCAATGCATAAGTTAATTGCCCCCAACAAGCTGGGTACTCATTTTAGCGACCTCAGAAGGATGCAAGCCTGAGTCGAGCCTGAGCCCCTGGCTGGTATTGGACTCACAACCTTATGGTTTTTGTGAGTGAGTGGCTGCAGTACAAGCATTTAAAAATGCATCACCCTCAGAACATTAAGATAACAAGATATCAGCTACATTTAATAGACCAAACATTTATCTTTCCAAATGGGTAATAAAATACATGCACCTAGACCATGCACTGTTCTGATAGTGGTTGTTGACAGACATGCTCTATATATTGAGATTACGCCAACTATTTCTCAGTGTCTGTACATTAATGCCAACCAATGCAGTTTCTTGTTTTGAATATAACAATCCTTCTCCAGTTGTGATGTGGAGTACTACAACCATAGCCCAATTCCAAAATGATTCCTTCTAAGTGGGTACATGTCCTAATTTTACATTGACCTCTTGTAATATGTCCTTTTAGCATCCTGGCACATCAGTGTCACATGAAATTCTATATTATCAGTTACGAATTGGGAATTGAAATGTTGACATTTCTCAGCAATCCATTGAGAATCAGCAGTCAGGTTAGTATTAGGACTGGTTCTGCCTCCTAAAAATTGATGACTTAATTCATTCAGTTGAAATTAATTTGTACCATGAAAAATTTCATTGCAGTTACTTCCTGAGACACTGAAAGAAAGGCAGGACATGTTTCTCTGCAATGGGAAGCAGAGAGAGGCCAAATTTTATATTTTGTGTTATATTCTTTATTAAAGTAAGAAATGAGAACCTTCAAAAAATAAACCCACATGCTTTTTCACTTGCAGCCTCATTGAATAAAATCTGCCCTCCCCAATTAAAAATGACCCTTGCTTATTAAGCATCCAGCATGGTGTAGTGGTTTGAGTGTTGGGCTAGGAATGTGGGAGACCAGGAATCAAATTCTCACTTGGCAATGGACACCCACTGGATGACCTTGGGCAAGCCACACTCTCAAAGAAGTGCAATGGCAAACTTCCTCTGAACAAACCTTGCAAAAAACAACAAACCTGTGATAGGCTTGTTTTAGCATCACCAGAAGTTGGAAATGACTTAAAGGAGCATAGCAACAACACAACACTTGTTTATTAATAAATTACAACCATGACTTAATCTAACATTAAAATTCAATGGTCTAGATCCCATTGTTATTAGATCCACTGAGTCAGTGGGATATGCCTGTACATTGACTCACCCTTCAACAGTTGATTGACTAGTTGAGATTAATCAACAGGATGCCAGCCAATGTGTGTCATCCACATGAGAGATGTGAACTTTATAGCTGGCTGGTACAAAAAGTGAGATAGTTATCCTAGTCCCCAGATCCAGCTTGTTGGAAGGGCTTAAGATTAGTTATTAGTGAGCTGTAGAGGTGTAAGGTTACCATGAGTGGCATTCCTACCAGTGTTTTCCAGTCAACAGGTGGCTGCCAACTCCAGTGTGGGAAAAGGAATGAATCCACTCCAGCCTTCAAAGGAGCTATTTGAAGTGCTAAATCCTATACCCATAACAGATTCACCACTTTGGAAAACACATTTAAAGTTTGGACAAAAATCCAGAACTAGTTCAGCACCTCACTAATATTAGAGCCACCAGTAACCATTGTTGCCCATGGATGGTCCCCAAAAACCAGGAGATTTCCAGTAGTAGAGCAGAAGTAGAGCAAGCTAATTTGAAAAAATAATTAATTACAGTTATAGTTCCAAGCCCCTCTTAGTAGCTAGTTGCTGCTGTAGCAGTAATCATAGCAGTAGTATCATTATAGAATAATAGAGTTGGAAGGACCCTCATGGGCCATTACCCCAACCTCCTGCTCAGTGCAGGATCTCCAGCTAAAGCATCCAGAGCAGGTAGCTGTCCAGCCTCTTTTACAAGATATCCAGAGAAGCTGTCCAGAGAAGGAGACCCCACCACCTCTCTAGGTAATTGGTTCCATTGCCAAACCACTCTTAATTTGATCCTTCAAATCACTTGTTGAGTTGCTATAAGTTAACTCCATAAATTTCATGGGGTTTTCTTAGCAAGGAATACTCAGAGGTAACATGACATTGCCTTCCTCTGAATATTCCCTAAAGCACTGGTATTCCCTGGTGTTCTCCTGTCCAAGAATTAACCAGGCCTGACCCTTCTTAGCCCCTGAGATAAGACATGGTATTTAGGCTATGTCAATTGCTTCTGTAGTTATAACTACAGCCTGCTTCCCTGGGGCTCAATATACATTCTCCTCCCATCCATCTCATTGTTGCCTCAACACCCCAAAAAAGCAAGAGAAAGCAGCATGAAGTAAACCATGAGCCAGCACCTGAGCTATGTTATATTCTTCCTCCAGTGTTTAGTGAGGGCACACCACTGCAACTTTTGAATTTACTAACATATTTGTTACACCATAAAGGGAGCTATTCCTCATGAAGGCACAGTTGTAATATAATGTAGATATAACTTAGTTATTCAGGAAAAGAATACATTGCAAGTAATTCATTAGTTGTAATGAACTATTGCTAAGAGCAAAAGATGAATAAATGAAACAAATGCAGTTCAGAAAAGTATGATGGGAAGCAGTCAGTAGAAGCATTATTCATCAGTTCAACAGCAAAGTCCTTGTTGATGACTCTATTTGATATACCTTCAGAGTTCAATAAACTGTTCTTTTTTAAAGTCCTCACTTTATGAAGTCCTTTCTAGAGCCTGTTTATAAACCCAAATGCAATGCATTTTGATTGCAATGCTGTTCCTTCCCCCTTCTCCCTGCTCACTGTCCTGTTTTCCAGATCTTGAATGCATGAGTTTGTTATTGGATGTGTGAATGGACAGATTGCGGTTGTTCAGTGGTGAGGCAGATGTTATTCAGAAAATGCAATTTCGTGTACTGCTTCATGTATCTTAAGCAGAGCTTGAAAAAAATGGGGGTGCTTTGGGGGAAAGAAGTACAATACCAGGGCCTAAATATCCTAAAGGCACCAGATCCTGTCTGATCTTGGAGACTAACCATGGTCAGCCCTGGTTAGTCTTTGACCATCAAAGGAATGCCAGGTGCTGTAGACTATATTTCAGAGGAAGGAACTAGCAAAGCCACCTGAGAGTATTCCTTGCCTAAGTAAACTTTATGAAATCTGTGGGTTTACCATATATCAACAGGTGGCTTGAAGACACATATACACGTGCACAGTACAACCCCCAGTGTCTCTCAGCCAGGAGGTTTGGTAGCCTTCCCATTGGTTCAAAATATGGTAAATATATCAGTTATAGTAAACAGCAGTGTTTTTTAAAGTGGGAAGGACCAAGATGATTAAAGATGGAAAGGGCAGTGCTCAATGTGTATGGTTTAAAATAGGATGGTGAACCTACCAGATCAACAGAACCTAAAGAAATGCACTTGGCTACTTGAAAAACTGGGTGGAGCTGTCCCCGATAAAGAAGCAGCATTCATCCATGAGCTCCACGTTGCCTTATTGTTGCCTCTGGTGACCAGGGCTGATGGCAGTTGTAGTCCAACAACAGCTGGAGAGCCACATATCAATAATGTGAAAGAGGGGTGATATTGGAGGGAGAGGGACAAAGGAAGATGCAATCCTTAATAAGAAAACTGGGTGTTATCATCATGACTGTCATGAAGGGTACAACATTGGAGGCTATTCCTCTGCCATCTAAACTCATTAGCACAAGTAAACTAATTTGTGGAGAGGCAGGGCGATTCACATTCCCATAACCTGGAAGAGATGGAGCATGCAACTTAAGAATCCTTTCCCACTCCATCTCCCTTGCTTTGCACACAATGAGAATGGTAGGATTGGTTAAGTGGGACTTTTCCTGGTCTCAAAGCACTGTCCAATGAAACAGCTGATCTCATCACTTTCTACAGCAAACCTTGCTGTTTTCATACTTCTAGTTTAGCTATGGGTCTCAGAATTTAGCCTTCCAGATATACCATACTTCAGATCCTAGAATCCCTGAACATTGTCCATGTTGGCTGCAGGTTCTGAAAGTTGCAGTCCTAAACATCTGGAAGGCCAAAGGTTAGGAAACACTGTCCTAGTCTACTGTGTAACCTAGCAAACATCAATATGGATTTGAGGCATGCTTTATCTTGTAAACCCATTGAACTAAATCCCATGGAACTTTTCTGTTGGTGTGTCCTTGCAGTCTGCACATGGCAAACAGCCATGCTTTAAGACTGCACATTTTAGATATGGTACACTACATTCTGTTAGGTTTTCTTCCCTTTCACTTGCTTATTTTTAAACTAAAAAATATTAGATGTGAAGACATAATGATAGTGCCAATTTTTCCCTTTCCCTCCCCATTTAATTCCCAGCAGAATTAATTAACAGAGAATAACTTCAGCAGAGCCCTTGATAATGCAGGCAGATAACTTCAAAAAGAAAATGTCTGTAAATAGAATTCTCGTAATATTGTTAGCAATGTTATAATACCCCCATCTACAACTTTCAGATAGTTTCTCTCACAGTGACCTGATTTGGATATAATTATTTGAAAATAGTATTCTAGGTATGCTGTAGAGAGAAAGGGGACTAAAAATTAGACTTCCATATTTATAATTCACCATCTAATGTGCTCCAAAGATCTTCCAGGAAAATAACAAGTATTGTTTCATGTTCCAGGAATTGGGCTACAGGGGTGGGGGATATCTTTCTGAAAAATATCAGGACAGTTGTCAAGTTCTGGAATTGACTCTTCAGGCTTGCCATTCTCAGGAATGCTGCAGTTAATATGTTTTGAGCAAAACCTGATCAATGAGATGTCTGACCATGTATGCACTAGAAGAACATCTAGCCCAGGGGTAGGCAACCTTTTTGAGCCAGGGGCCAGGTTGCTGTCCCTCAGACAATTGGGGGGCCGAAGCACCAAAAATAAATAATAATTTTAAAAAATTAAAAAAAATAAAAATTAAAAAAATATGCATGCACATTCTCTCAGCCCCAGAAAAGCCATGGCAAAACCCCTATGGAGATTTTGCCAAGAAAACCCCAAGAACAAGTAATAACAACAATAATCAATATCATTATGGCGGGCGGCGGTAGCGGCGGCGGCGGCGGCAGGACCGGCCTGGGGCCGGTCCAAAGGCCTCGGGGGCCGCATCCGGCCCCAGGGCCTTAGGTTGCCTACCCCTGATCTAGCCTTTCAAAAACAGCAGGAGATGGAGCAGACAGCAGCAAGGTAGTTTCACAGACATGAAGCTTGCCAGCATTGTCTCTTATACCTGAACCAGAATTCAAGTGTCATTTTCAAGTGTTAATTGGGGAGCTCATTTTCAGAGAGCAGTGGAAAATAGCATCATAGATGCAGAAAAGAGTGTTGAGTATACTAGGGATAGCCAAAATGACAAATAAATGGGTTCTAAAACAGAACAAGTCTGAGCTCTCCCTGGAAGCCAGGATGACTAAATTCAGGCAATCGTACTTTGGCCACATCACAAGAAGAGATGACATTAGAAAAGACAATAATGCTAGTAAAGGTAGAGGGCAGCAGAAAGAGAGGAAGAATGGATAGACTCAATCAAGGAGGCCATGGCTTGGAGGTGTCTCATTCACATGGTCATCATTTCTCAAGGTTGACTCGAAGGCAGTTAACAACAACTGCCAAAGACTGTACGAAGAAGGCATACGAGTCTGGAAAATCTTTCATTTATGGCTGTGTCATACTTGTCAGCTGCTTTACCAATAAAGCAGGACCTTTACTTTCAATGTAGCTATATCAAAGCAACATTTTAGAGCAGCGGAGTGGGTAAATGTTTTCGTCTGAGAGCTAGCACATGTCCCTGGCTCC
>JAIPUX010001880.1:12235675-12254133 GCA_020142125.1 Phrynosoma platyrhinos | reverse complement strand
AAGGGTGGTGATGGCAAGCCTCTCAGAACAACCTTTGCCAGGAAACCCTGGGATAGGTTAGCCTTCAGAGAAGTCACACTCTCTCAGACAAGAAATCCCCACAGATTTAAATGTGGAGTTCAATATGTGTGCAAGAGCTTTGTTTGCACCAACTTAGGAGTGGAGTTTGATGTGGTTTTATTTCTGAGGAAAGAAGGAAAAAACGACCCCTTACCTCCACTGATAGGGTTGTTGTTGTTTTTAAAAGTCAGTCAAATCATGTGCATCTTTGTCATATCGATGATGTGAGTATTTAAAGGTATGATCTACTATGGCCATGCAATTGCAAAGGTGTGCATAAGCCAGGGGTAGGCAAACTGTCCCCTTTAAGGGCGAGGGACTTCAGCTCCCATAATCCCAGACTATTGGCCAACATCCCAGACTATTGGCCAATATGGCTGAGGCTTCTGGGAGTCCCTCGGCCCTTAAAGGGGACAGTTTGCCTACCCCTGCATAAGCTGTCATTTATTTATTTATTTATTTATTTATTTAAAGTACTCTTAATGATGTTCCCAGGAGAACCCCTTCCCTGGGTTTGGCTTTGGCTGCCAGGGAGAGAGCAAAGGGGTGGGCATGATCTGCCCCTTGTGCATTAACCCCTCCCTTCCTCTGCGCTGAATTGAATCAACAGCAGGTTGATTCAAGAACTGCTAAAATCTCAGTTTCTGAAAAACCCAGGTTAAGGGGAATTTGCACGCCCCCCCCCCCCGAATTCAGGTCAGGAAAACCCAGTACAAGTGTGAACGATCCCAATTTAAACTGGTTTATAAACCAGTTTATAATGTAGTGTGGACAACTCCTAGGTGAAAGACAGGTTTTTGTAACAATTCTCCTTCAGTCCCTATGTCCTCCTACAAGCATAATGTGCTGTCTCTGGACAGATCTGCTAGCTATTGATTATCTGTCAGTGGCCTTTTGACATGGGAGGAGTAACTTGGGACTCTGTGGCTGGAATCCTGCTGGTTAGTCTAACAACAGTAGACCCACTGAATCAATTATTGAATAGTGAGTTAACACATAGGTAAATCCTATTAATTCAATAATTTCCTCTAGTTGCACCTAACAGTAGGCCAGTACTGTATTTGTCCTAAATTCGTTTTCCTGTGCCCATCCACTTACCGTCAATGATAAATACAGTAACTTAATGACTGAAAATATTTTTTTCATTCTCAAAAAAGGTGGTCTTTTTCTTTGTCATAGTGGGACTCAGGCTCTATAATAAAGTGAATGGTGGGATGTAAGATATCAAGATTGAGAACCATACTGGGGCCATTGGCACTCTCCTATCTTCTTTCTCTGACATCTCCTTCTCCCTCTTTCTCTGCACCTAGCCAAGCTGACAGAAAAAGAAATCATTACTCTTAAATCTTACAGACTTGGGGAGATGACTCTCACAATCTACAGTATCATGAAAACTCAGCCAATAGCAGTCATAAGGGCTGCATCTGCACTGCAGAAATAATGCAGTTGACACAGTTTAAACTGCCATGGCTCAATGCTATGAAATTCTGGGATTTTTAGTTTTATGAGATATTTAGCCTTCTCTGTCCGACAGCTCAGGTGCCACAACAAACTACAAGTCCCAGGATTCCATAGTGTTAAGCCATGGCAGTTAAAGCAGTATCAAACTATGTTATTTCTGCAGTACAAATACAGCCTTAGTGGTGGTAGCTTTTCTCAGAGTGGAGGAGATATGTTTGGTGTTTAAGAGGTTTTGAGGTAAGAAAATGCCCCCCCACACAAAAAATGGTTTTGCCAGTGGTGGAAGAACAGCAAGGTTGAATGAGCAAATATGTTTGTGTTGTGCACAAAAAGAAGAGGACAATAGCATTTCAACTCTGAAATAAATAATCTGTACAAGCCATCGTATTCCCTATTACCGTGTATGGATGTGAGAGCTGGACAGTCAAGAAAGACAATGGGCCTAAGCAGGTGACTAATTCAGCCGTCTTCGGCGCAGGGAAGGGGAGGGGCAGCCTCACGCTCGGCGCCCCCTCCCCCTCCTGAGGTCGTCCTCGGAGCCGCCGGCCCTCCGCACGGCCGGCACTCCGAGGAGGACCTCCCGGCGCAGCGTCTGGACATGCTGCAGCAGAAAAGTCGCCGAAAGTGCACCGCAACCTTTTGCAGCGCACTTTCGGCAGCATATGAAAGGAGCGCTATTTTAGCGCTCCTTTCCAGGGGCGCTGACGGTGCGCCGCTGGATCGAGGCATGGGGATGCCTCGGTCCCGTGGCGCACCTTCCCAGGGCGGCCCATGGCCGCCTGTCTGCTTAGGCCCAATATGAGTTAAATCAACTCCTTTGAGATGTAGTTCTGGAGAAGAGTGCTGAGAATCCCATGGACAGCCAAAAGAACAGATCAAGCCAGAGATATCCCTAGAAGCCAAGATGACAAGACTTAGATTGTCGTACTTTGGACACATCATGAGAAGGCATGAATCGTTGGAAAAAGACAATAATGTTAGGAAAGGTGGAGGGAGAGGAAGGCCACATGCTAGATGGATGGACTTTATTAAAGAGACCACGAATATGAGTTTACAGGAGCTGGTCAGAGCAGTAGAGGACAGGGGGCCCTGGAGATGTCTCATCCATAGGTTCGCCATGGGTCGAGACTGACGCAAAAGCAGTTAACAACAACAAAAATAAGCACTAGAACAGGATGGACAAGTCATGGTCTTCTGATGCTGTTAGACTGTAATATCCATCAGCCCTAGCCCACATAACCAGGGGTTATGATGGGAGCTGTAGTCCCAACAACATCTGGAGGGCTGTGTGTTGCCCACCCCTGCATTAAGAGGAATGTTTTCATACTTTAATTTACACTATATGCCAAAATATTTGTACAGACAAGCTGTCATTGACCTCAGAGACAGTATGGGCTGTTTAAGAATGTTTACATTGGACAGTTGAGTTGACTCATATGGGAGGAGATTATAACTGTGGTCAAATATGTTCTCAAAGAGAGAAAGAGAGGCCAGTCTGGAGGGGATTAAGAAAGAGGTTAGGGTGGGATTCATGGCCCTAGAGAATCAGAAAACACAGTCACAGTAGGATATTCATTGTACTTTATATTCTGTGGTATGGGTTTTTTTTTTTCAAGCTGTGTTATATTGTTATTATTGTTCTTACATGAAATACCATTAAATGTATATGGTACTTCACAGAGTAACATAAAAATATGCACTCTCTAAGGAGCTTACAACTGCATTTTGTCACTGGTGGACAAAACAGAGGGAATGGGAGAAGCAAGAGTAATCGAAAATGAATGTAGGTGTGTTACATGTAAATATGATTAGTTTTGACTTAGAATGAAGATTAAGGTATTAGGTGAAAGGTTTAACTGGAAATTGTTTCTCTATGTGTGTTTCAACTAGCCTGGATGCTTAGAGTTACAGTACAAAAAGTAGCTTTTCCAAGCTTTGTACTAGTGAAACATAGAAGTAGAGAGGTTCATCTGCTGCAGCTCAAGTAGAGACATGTTATGTGTGTCTCTAAGAATGAGGAGATTGCTAAAGCTCACTTGCACCAGAGTCATAGGATAGTACACAAGTGGCCACTGCCAGCTGCAACCAAGTAAAGCCTCCTGTGCAATGCTCCTGTAGCAGAGCCAGAGACAGTTGCCTTGAGAGGCAGAACTTCATAGGCTGCAAGTTCACCACTCCCCACCATGGCAGGTCCTTTTGCTGTCACTGTTCTGCACAGTTTTCCAAAGCTGGGAACTTCCTGCCTCCCTCCAAGAAGACAGAATGGACAGTGGCTGTAATCCCTATCAGCAGCAGGCTTTTCTTTGTAGAGTTGGCTGCTTCCTAAATGCCTGGGTATGTGGGAGGAGCAAGGTTGACTAGGAAAACAGCCTGTTTTGAGGAGCAGATGATTTTCCAAGTGAACCCTGCCCCTTCTCTAGAGCCAGAACGTTCAGGTGTTGTAGTTTCTGTTGCCTTCCCCGTCATAGGGGCAGTCACTCTTTCCTTGCCACCACAGCTGCATCTTCCTGTACTTGGAAACTTAATGTGTTGACTTATCAAGTCACCACTGCTTCAGTGGTTCTGTTCTCGTTGGGGTAATTGGGTTTAGCTCAATAGCACAAAAGAGCCAAATGGTGGGAAATGGGGCCTTTCCAGGGTTTGAGTTGGTTTGTGCTCACTCCAGCAGGCTGATTCAAACCAGATACACCATAAGGTTGGTTTTCTGCACACAGTTGTATTACAGAAATCTAGAAGCTCTCTGCTTTCATTTATTTTCAGTACAAACACAAAAATCAGCTTTATGCAAAATACAGTCGCCCCTCCGTTCTCGCATACCTGAAGTCCACGTTTTTGCATATTCATGGAGGGGCAACCTCCATTAAAATCAATGGGGTGCATCCCATTCAAACCTATAGGGCTTGAATATTTGCAAATCCCAGTTTTCATGGGGGAGGGGGTCTGGAACAGATCCCCCACTAAAACAGAGGGCCAACTGTAAATTCAGCACTTACTGTTGTGTTGACAAGCTTTAGATCTAATTAGATTCCCACCGCAGAAGCTGTTCATTTCAGAGCAAAATCCAGAATTGGTGCTGTAGATAGAATCTAAAGCCCTGCCACCTTCCCCCCCCTTTCTTGCTTTCCAATACCATAATAATTAACCCTTTTGCTCAGACCACAATTAGTCTAAGCCAGCATTCTTTTTCCAGCAGCCAGCCAGCTTTCTTTGTACGCCTGTAAGCAGGGCACAAACTGGATGGCTTTCCCATATTTTTGCTCCCTAACATCATTCAACAATACGCAGGTTGGAGGGATTCTGGGAATTGTAGCCCCAAAAGTAACTTTTCTAAGTTTGGGTTATGACAAACGTAGTAGGAGGAGAAAACTCTGGATCTGGTTTGAGTTGGGTTTTAATTACAGCCTTTGCCTTTGTCAGTGTGTCTAGTGCTGATGTAATTGATGTCAAGCATCTCTTCACTGAGGCACATCCTAACCTGTTTCTTTCCAACCATTAAATGAAGAGGGCTGCTAACTTGTACAGAAGTACCTGTATAACATTTCAGGTACAGCTACGCAGCTGGTACAGTTACCTCTTCATAGCCACAGATTCTTTATCCACAGATTCAACCATTCATGGTTTGAAAATATTTTAAATATATATAAATTCCAAAAAGCAAACCTTGATTTTGCCATATGATATAAGGGATGCCTTTTCACTGTGCCACACTGTATTGAATGGGACTTGATTATCCACACATTTTGGTTTCCATGGGGGATCCTGGAATCAAACCCCAGTGGATACCAAGGGCCCACTGTATTAGATGCTCTGCTCTTACTCAGCACGTTTTGACATTGCCTTATATTCATTAAACATTTTTTCTTTTAATGTCTTTCCTGTTACTCAACTCTCTTTGTGGGAGGATAAAACCTTCTTCCAGTCAAATCATGTTAAAATATTGTTTCACTTCAAACAAGTGAACATGGGATTCTTCCTTACAGACTTTATTGTCTCCATGTTATGGGGGTGGGCCAAAAGTTTTCATTGGATGCTCAAAGGGACCAGTGCTAGGGAATCATGGGAATTGTATTTTTTTTTTCTGAGACATTGAGCCTTCTCTGTCAGAGAGCTCTGGTGCCATAATAAACTACAGTTCCCATGATTCCCTAGCACTGAGTCAGAGCAGTTAGATTTGGACTCAATTTGCACTGTTTCTGGCAGTCTGCAAAGGCCCTAAGTTTTTATTAAGACAGGCATCCAAACTGGCCCATTAACTTGACTTTTGTATTGAGCTCAAATGTAATCTGAGAGTCATGCTCTGATTTGCCTTCAAGAAATAAGTTTATTTTATTTTGCTGAAGTTTTTTTTTAATTGGGGGAGTGCACTATACTTTACAGATCTTTTTTTCTAAAACACGTCTGGAAGGTTGGCTACCATTCTTGTTGCCTTAGTTGAGAATGCAATCCCAGGTTTTCTTAAGTTTGACCAATTTGATCCCTGATCCACACTGAGCATCAAGTGAAATCCTTGGCCCTTGCGTCTAACTGCAGCTCTTCTTCACACTCATGGCAGTTCTTTATTTTTAATTCCCATTAGTTCTGTGCTGCAGGTGATCTGTGCCACTGTGTCAGGTCTTTGGTGTGGTGTGAAGAATAAATTACATTCTCAGGCTTTGTACAGCCTATTCCAGAACTTGGACAATTTACATCTTTGGAGTACAACTGACTTCACCAGTGACCATGCTGGCTGGGAGTTACACTCCAAAAAGTAGTTTCTCCAAACTCAGGGTTTTTCCCCAGAAGAGAAGTGAGTGTGTCCTCATATGGGTTGCACCCCTCTCTTGCTCTATTTGTCAGGAATTAGGTCTGCAGCAGTCTCCAGGAGGAGAAGTGGCCTTCCTGAAGCCAGTATTATTTCTGTCTTTTGCTCTTCTAGATCATCCTCTGTCTCTAAAAAGCTAGAATTCAAAGATATAGCTGTGTTAGTCTGTAGAATCAGTAGGTGAAGAGATCTTGTAGCACCTTTGAGACTCAAAGATGCTATAAGAGCTCTCTAAAAAGATTGTTTTGTTTTATTTCTTATTCTTATTTCTTCTCCTCAAAAACAAACAAATTAATCTTTACTTCCCTTACGCTCTCCTTATACCCCTGCTCCCTTTTCTCTCTTTCTCTGTCTTTGTGGCAGGGGTGAGATTGTGGATCATTACCTTGGGAAGATTCTCCTCAGGAGATTTTTCCTGCTAGAGATTGCTGTATATACTCGACTATAAATCAACCTCATGTTCAAGGAAGGTTTGGGGCCAAAATTATGGATTTTGATATGACCCATGGATAACTCGAGAGTAGAACTTAGCAGTATGTAACAAAGGATGTAAAGGATGAAGCAAAGGAAAACGATGCTAAAGATCTTTTAAAATTTTGACAGGCATAACTGTTTGTGTTCATCTTAAAGCAGGGGTAGGCAACCTTTCCCCTTTAAGGGCCGAGGGACTTCAGCTCCCAGAATCCCAGGAGCTATTGGCCAGCATGGAGCTATTGGCCAACATGGGACTATTGGCCAACATGGCTGAGGCTTCTGGGAGCTGAAGTCCCTGGGCCCTTAAAGGGGAAAGGTTGCCTACCCCTGTCTTAAAGGCTGGATGGATGAGATAGTGGGGTGGGGGGCTGATATTTCTTTTAGGTGCTCCAAGAAGAGATTAAGCTGTCACCTTTCACCAGGGCATGGTTCCTTTTTTAAAAAATGAGAAAGTACAATACTTACATTGACCTGTGGATAAGTTGACCAGGTTTTTTGGGTCAATTTTTATTAAAAATTTCTAGACTTATACATGAGTATATACAGTATATCCTTCAGGGAAGTGTTTGATCTGATGACCGCCCTGGCATGCCTGAAGCTTCATTCCCCTTCCCTGACTCAAAGGCTCTGGCAAAGCTGTGACCAGAGCAGAGGAGAAGATCAAGCTGGCAGAGAGATAGGTATGCCTGGAGGAAGGAGAGTACATCCACATGGTTTCTACCATGACATGTCTGCCAGCACTCATCCCAAATTAGATCTTGGAAGAGGGAGGAAAGTGATCATCCTTAAGGTGAGCACAGGAGATCCCCTGTTCCTTGGTTGTTGTCAGTCAAGTGTTACATTCCAACTTTTGCACCTGGGTAAGAATAAATGTCACTCAGGGAACTGCAGCATCTTCCTATTAGGAATGACTTAGGGAGCTGTATATGATTAACCTGGAGAAGAGAAGGTTAAGAGGTGATATGATAGCTTTGTTTTAATATTTGAAAGGATATCATACTGAAGATGGAACAAGTTTGTTTTCTGCAGCTCCAGAAAATAAGACCCAGAGCACTGGATTCACACTAAAGGAAAAGAGATTCCACCTCAACATTAGGAAGAACTTCCTGACAGTAAGAGCTGTTTGACAGTGGAATACGCTGCCTCAGAGTGTGGTGGAGTTTCTTTCTGTGGAGGTTTTTAAACAAAAATTGGAACGCCATCAGTCAGGGGTGCTTTGATTGGGTATTCCTGCATGGCAGGGGTTTGGAGTTGCTAGCTTCTCGAGTCTGTCCCAACTCGATTCTTTTATTTTATCATCTAATCAAGATGCGTGCCCCACTGCCTCCTCCAAGAATAACTGACCCTTCTAAAAACCCTGGAGGATCTTCTTCCTCCCCCCCTTCCTTACTTTATTCTTGCGATTCAGCAATTCCTCCATCTGAAAGGTGCTGATTTATACTGTGCAAACCCTACATCCACCATTTTGTAAAAGACACCAAACCTTAAGGGTTGGAGCCATTTTGAAACACTCATCAGCACCTAATATCTCTAAGTGACTTGTGCTTTCCAATGCCAGTAAAATGAAAAGGCCAAGCAAATAGTGATCAAGATTTCTCTAAACCATCCATGTGAGGAGAACATGGACTCAGATTCAGCCTCTGTCCTTGTATCTTATTGCATGGAGGGTGGGCTGTCAGAGGAGGAGTATGATGCCACTTTCTCCATGAGACTCTTGCAAGCTGAGGATTTTTTAAATCCTGTTATGCAAAGCTTCTAAAGTTTTAGATCCATCTTGTCCAATTTAACCTGATGAACCGGTGGACCTGGACCAAGGAAAAGGAGAAATCTTTAATCCGAGATCATCCTCCCATGTTCCCTTCTGATTTCATGGACATAATCAGAAAGGAATGGAACAAACAAGCTACAAATCAACCCAGTTCATCATGTGTTAAAAATTTACTTAAAGCGGTTTTGTCAAAACTCTAGATTCCTTTGGCTTGATGCATCTATTTCTGCTTTAGTGTCTTTAGTTATCTATACCAAAAATAGCAAAGATACTTTATAGCTTCCAGAAGGGAAAAAAATGTTGAGCAGTTTTTTAAATCTATGAAGTTTCTTCCCTGGCCGTTTCTTCTGTATTCATACTGATCAAGGCTGCTTTTGTATCTGCGAAGGAACTTTTTCAAGAGGTTCCCCAAGGCAAGTTAAAACAAGGTGTCAATAAGTTGCATAAAATTGCTGCTTATGCTAGTCAGAATATAAATCAGTGTAGTGCTAGCCAAAGCAACAGGCACGTGTCAGATATAGCTCAAAATTGGCATGTAAATTCCCATTCTAAACAGAATTTGATTTATTGTGGTGTTCCAAATAGTCTGGAGAATCCTTAGAGACCATCAGAGCAAAACCAGTGATAAAAAAGACAACTATGGCGTCTGGAGGGAGGAAAAGAATACTAACTGGTAAGATTGGTCTTCCTTTTGTTACTACTGTTCCAACTGTAACTACAACCAATACTCTAGACTCAGAGACAGCAGCTGTGTCAGATCTCAGTAGTCAAAGCATAGATATCAACCTACATAGCAATCCCCCCTCCCCCAGGGATCCAGCAGGTCTATCCACTTCCAAGGAGCAAAGAAAAATCACACAAACCTGCTGTGTGTGGGGGGACTTCATCATGTTTTTTCACGTGTGAGAATCCACAACATTGGATTATTGGGCAATAAGAACTTTGAACGAAGGTTACATAATAAGTATATTCACTTCCTTCACATTTTCACTTCTTCTCTACAGTCAAAGAAACCTCACAAACACAATAATGTTGCAAGTAATCACTCACCTATTGGAGATTAGAGCAATCAGAAAGATGCTATCCTCTTGAGGCTTGAAAGGATGTTATTCAGTCTTCATTGTGCCTGAGAAAAAAATGCTTGTGGAGAGGTACTGGATCAGAAATGGGTGAATCAGTTTGTAAAAGAAGAAATTAACATAGAGGCCCTGCACCCCAGGTATTTTCTGGCATCATTTTATCTCACTGAAGCTTACTGTAGCATCTTGAGTCATGTGTCCCACAGACAGTAGCTGAGGTGTGCTTACCATGGGCATTATCAGTTCAAGGCCCTTCCTTTTTTGACTGTCACCAGTCCCCAAAGTGTTTACTGGTAGGTCATTGGAGAAAATCATTCCCATGTGCTAATAAAATCTTCCTCCTTCCAGCATGATCACATTGATGTCCAGCAGGTGGTGCTTTCATTGCTAAGTAATGATTTTCTGGTCAGTCATAGAAATGACCCCCTTTTAGAGTCTAGAAAATTGAAGAGACCATCCACTCTGACCTACAAACACAGTTCTTGGATGTCTTGTTCCTGCTTGGCTCCTAAGCCTCATGATTTCAGCAATCCAGTGTGTTCTGTGGGCGAACTTTCATGCCAAACACTTCAGCGACTATTTCCATGCCAGAATTGCATAACCAATTCTCAGCACCAAGAAAATTTTCAGTGAGGTGAACTCATTGATATATTCCCTGGAGTGGTGCTGTCTCGAGCTATCCTGAAAGATCACCTATCTGGGGCTACCACAGGGTTCAGCTGATTACAGACATTGGCCTCTTTGATTGGAGGGCCACTTATCTTGATGCCTTTACTTAGGAAAAATCTTCTTCAAAAGACCACAGATACAAAGTACGCTAGAGCTGAAAACCATTTCCTTGGCATTCCAGACATTCATATACCTCATTTGAGGCAAATTGATTCTGATGGTGACTGACAACATGACAAAACCCATGTGAATCACTGAGGGTGGGTAAAGGGTCTCTAATTTCAAAAAGTCACAGATTACTAACTTGGGCCAAATCTCAGTTTCTCCTCATAGAATCTTACCACATTTGAGCTCCAGAGCAGATGAGTTAAGCTGAATAAACATGGGTGGCACCTGGTTCCAAAAGTCCCTGAAAAGATCTTAAGTTTGTTCAGCATACCAATAACGGACCTCTTTGCCTTGCCTGCAAATCATCAGACGAGCAGGTTTCTCTCCGAATATGAGTCCAAGTACAATGTGCAGATGTACTGAATACAACCTAGACAAAAAAACTGCTGTGTGTCTTCCCATCAACTACACTCCTTCAGAAGGTGTTAAGAAAAAGCCAATGTTATATTAGTAATTCCCTTTTGACTGGGAGGAGCTTGGTCCTCAGATATCGTACAGCTTTCACAGGGGATAATGGCCCTACCAGCACTATCAGATCTACTAATCCAAGGGGAGGAGAGTCATCCAGACACAGCATGGCTTCACACCTAGAAATTGAGAGGTTAGTGCTATAGGAACCGAGTTAGTTGCTAACACCATATTGTGCAGCAGGAAAACTGCAGACTATGATTACACATTCTGGTCTTTTTCCTGTTGATGTCAGAGGGAAGGCTTCAGTTATTACAAGGTCTCTATTAACACCTTACCCTCTTTTCTGCAGGAGGAGCTGAGAAAAGGATTAATGTCCAACCCATCAAGAAGACAAAGCAATAACGTTAGTCATTTTGCAGGAACAAGGTGCCAACCTGGTATCTCATCCATATGATTGTTGCTTCTTACAGGGTGCCTCCTTGCTGGAATTGCCCAGAGTCCTTCATTATCCAAATTGGGACCTTCATAAAGTATTGAAGGCTTTGATTAAGGTTTCACTCGAAACCCTAAGAAAGGTTTTGCTTGCATTTCTGTCCTGGAAAATTAGTTTCCATACCACCATTATGTCTATCAGGAGGGTGTTTGAGATTATGGTTATGAAAGAAGCATTGTGCCTTTTCTATCCATATTCAGTAGTCCTTAGATTGTCCCCTACAGTCCTTCCAAAATTAACTGAGTGTTCCACTTTACACAGGAGGTCATCTTACATGTCTTCTGGCCCAACCTGTCCAGACCACTGGAAGAAGAGTGGCATACTCTTGATGTATGTAGAACCATTTAGATCATCTTTAAAAGATCAGAGGGCTTTCACACTTCTGCTCTTCAGTTTGTGTTATTTCAGATTTTCTCCTTCGGGTGCCTAGTTTCTACAGCCATTTTAGCCTGATGGATTCAAGCTTGCATAACTGGCTGCTATGAAACTTTGGGGACAGTTGTTGCTTCATTCAACATGCTGCAGTGTCTGCCATTTTATTTACCAGTGCACCTCTGGTTGACATTTGTCAAGCTTCCACCTGGTTGTCTATGTCTACCCTTATTACCTTCAGCCCTGGTGGCGCAGTGGTTAAATGCCTGTACTGCAGCCATTCACTCATAGACCACAAGGTTGTGAGTTCAATACCAGCCAGGGCTGAGTTTTGTGAGTTCAATACCAGCCAGGGCTGAGGCTCGACTCAGGCCTGCATCCTTCCGAGGTCGCTAAAATGAGTACCCAGATTGTTGGGGGACAATCAACTCACAGTTGTAAACCGCTTAGACATCCCATAGCGCGATAAGAAGCGGTATATAAATGAAGCTGCTTTGCTATTAGACATTACAAGTTAGGTATCTTCTCCTACACCAAAGCATATTTTGGTGCTCCAACAGATAGCTCAGCTTCAGTCTATCTTGGACTTGCCAGCAGCTGCCCTAATGTGGTTCCCTGTCTTTCTCAATGGGGTTTGTACTCTTTTATTTTATACATTTCTGGCTGTCCTACTTGACTGGCTTGAAGAGGACTGGTTCCCCTGTTGGACACTCATACAAAGCTTCTGGTTCTTACTTGTCAGTGAGAGGGAAGAGCAACCCACATCAGGATGTCCAGGATGTTGTTTCCTTGTCTGATGAAAATACACAAGTAAAGCTAATGTTTTTCTTTCAAGTGTTGAATTTGGAGGGGCCAGTCTTTGCTGGCTTAGTGGAGAAGATGAAAACACCAGAGCCAGCTCCATATCAGGGTGATCTGGGTAGATGTTTAAGGTTCCATGTTTTTGTGAAATAATTCTTTTAGGACAGTGATGTGCAAGTCTCCACTTTCATTGGGCCTTTGTAGCTGAGATCCCAGAGTGTGTTGCAGATGAGGATAAATACCTTACCTTTGAAGAGTTACTTAAATATAGTGTTTAGAGTGTTAGAACTCCAGAATTCCCCATTCCTAATTGATTCTGCCAAGCTATTGTGATTTGCATTTTGACTTCTGAGATCAGTAGCATTTCTTGGCTTCTTGACATTGTGTAGGCTTTTTATATACTAGCAGAACTTACACCTGTCCTGAAATGTGGGCTGTGTGTAGTAGCAACAACTCAATTTTTTTTCTGTCAGGTTGTTTTAATATTATTGCTCTGGTTTTGGTTTGCTTCCTCTTCCTTTCTAATTTTAATTTTAAGTAGTTGTCAAGCACCAGAAAGCCATTCTTCAAGAAAAACAAAAAACAAAAAAGGCATTAAATGGGCCCCAAATTTCTATAGTCAGTTTTAGAAAATGAAACACTATACATTAAAGCAAATAGATAGCAGTAAGGTATTCAGCTATATAGACAGCCAGTGCTTTTGACTTGCAGTAATTTTATCTCCATGTAGTAATAAGTCCTTGACATTTTCCATTCTTATTATTTTCCATCATTCAGTTTTGATCTGTTCTTCTCTCTTGCTTCTGCTTACTGCTTTTTAAAAATTGAACCAGTAAATGCTTTGTATTTCCTTGCTTTGGAAGAGTAACCTTATAGGTTCTGACTGACACTGTATCTTTCTGTCTGGTAAATTTTTTAAAAACCCAGTGGTTTGATCACATCTAAGCTAGTTCTTCAGGAAAACAACCTGTCTTTTGCCCTAGTTACTAACACCAGTTTAAGTGCTTTATTTTCCTTTTTTGGATGCTTCTGCATCTATTGGGAATCTGTTCTGAATTTAATTTTTTTACACACTTCGGACGTATCCAGGCTGACAGTTTTCACTCTTAGTTTGTGACATCATCTCATGCATCAAAGAAAAATGTGCTTGAGTCTTCACATTCCCAGGGTCAACCATGATAATAACAACAAAAATTTGTGCCATGGTTTCAAGTGCTCAGAGCACATAACACATGTTGTTTATTTCAGGGGTGTTAATCATATGGCCTATCAGTTGTTGTTGGATTGCAACTCCCAACATTCCTCACCATTAGTTATGCTAGCTAGTACTGATAGGAGTTGTAGTTAAATAAATTAGGGATGTAAATCCTTGACTATTTTGTCCTTGCATGCAAGAATGAATAATTATGGTAGTTTTCTCCTTACTATGGGAAAAAACAAATATTTTCCTCCAGTATTCTCCCCATATCCAAACATCCCAAACTATTGTGAAGGATTTATTCTGTGGTTTGTTTTTGTTTTGTTTTTTAAATGCAAAAGCCAGTGTTTTCTGAGCAGGAAACCAATTTTCCTCACAGAAAATTGTTTTTACACATACAAATTGACATGTTGTTTTTTTCTACAGGATGATTTATCCACAACACTTTTGCACATTCTGATATCAGGAGAAAATTGTGCAAAATTCTAGCTAGTCTATTTTTCTTCCTGTGTGTATGTGTAGGAAGGTCCTTAATGTTGAGAACCTGTTTTTTATCTTGGAAATTAATAACTGTGAATATTTTTTCTATCCCTAATCTGGAGGCCTGCACAATTCCTGATTCCATTGATTTGGTTGTAATCATTATAACAAGAAGAGGCCTCACAGACCTAATCACAGTCTTCCAATGTGATTGCCCGTTCCTCTTCCTGATTACTTGTTCCTCAGTAAGGAGGTGGTGCAAAACTTCAGGGTAAACATTTATAGGAGATCACTGTTAGTAAAGGAAATTTAACTTGTGATTTTTGACAAGTTGATTTTAAAAAAAAAAGTGAGCATTAATGCAAACCAATTAGTTTCCAGTGGTATTTCTTGGTCTCTGCCATGTAGTCCTTTAGATTTTGTTGGACTATAAGTCCCAGCAGCCCTAACTAGCATTACCAGTCAAGCAGAAGGCTATCCAAAAGCATCTGAAAGGCCATGCACTGCATCAAATATTTGGGTACAAGAGTGCAAATTCAGTAATTTTGAGGTGGGTGAAGATGAGTATGTGTCAAGGAAATGCAAAAACTCTATAGGTGGAAATGCACATATTTGAAACCCACATGAAGACTGGGGTTCAATATGATATAGTCAAACAGAGAAAACACCTTTCTTCATAATAGTATTGACCAAATTGTTGCTGTGTCTTACCATAATCTGGGTTTATCCAGCTCACATTTGCTGGCAAGTTGTTAAACTACGTTTCTCCGTCAAAAGCCAAACACTTGTTCTGTTTTGGCTTTTTCTGTTTAGTACATACATTTTATTATTATTTCATCTGATTACATAATAGATTGACCTGAAGCTTAAATTAGCAACTGGCTTGTTGATGTCTTTGTATCTGTGACATTGCAAGCCAAAATCCCTGTTAGCTTCACACACACACACACACACCTCCTTTGCCACTGTCCACTTTTAATCATTTTGCTGCCTGTCTTCTTGTGCTTCCTTTTTATAAGCTGATCTACAGAATCTGCCAGCTGTTGATTGTATAATTCTGTGCCATACATAGTTCATAGTTTGGAAGCACTCAATGTTTTAATCAGGTGGCTGCTTTAAAAAATCCAGATGAAAGATGTTTATTTTATTTATTTATTTTGCTCCCCTCCCCATGCTGTTTTTAAATTTGAAATGCAACCAGGGCTGTCCCAAAATCTTTTGCTGCCTGAGATAGGAGTCTCACCCCAGCTACACATTCCAAGTACAAAAGCCAATGAGCCTGGGTGATGGGCATCTGTCATGTACCTGAGGGCGCAGGCTGGTAGAGATCTTGTTTCAATCTGCAACTAACAGAGTCCAACAACCAGCATGGTATGTTTTAGTCCCCCCAAAAAATAACTTTTCCAAGCTCTGGACTAGCCTGGGGGCACAGGACAGACCGACCATGTGGTGCACACAGCTTCCTCACTGTGCTGACCTTTAGTGCAACCAGACTGAGGTAGAGGATATAACTAGCCGTGGCTAAAAAGCATATAGTACTTGATAAATTGATCTTTCATGTTCAGAAGTAGTATACTGTTGAAGACCAGGTGCTGGGAGGAAAACAGCTATAGGGGAAAGGTGTTGCTCTCATGCTATGCTTATGAACCTCCTAGAAGTTTCACCCTGGAAACAGCATTGGACTGAAATAAATAAATTGTTGTTGTTGTTGTTGTTGTCAGCTGCCATAGAGTCGACTTCAACTCATGGTGACCCTGTGGATGAGACATCTCCAAGACCCCTCTGCTCAGGTCTGCAGGCTCAGGCCCATGTCCCCCCGATTGAGTCTGTCTACCTAGCATGCAGTCGTCTTCTCTTTCTGTTGCCTCCTACCTTTCCTAGTATCATTGTCTTTCCTAATGATTCATTTTTCCTTACGATGTGGCTAAGATAAAAAAGCCTCAGTTTATCATCTTGGCTTCCAGAGAGAGTTCCAGTTTGATCCATTCAAGAACATAATTGTTTTCTTAGTGGCTTCTGGGAACAACAATAACAGTACAACAACAACAATAATCATAGTAATATAATTCCTCCTTCTCCTCCTCTCATTCTTCTTCCTGTATTTAACTATTATATGATGTGAATTTTTGTATCTGTATCTATTTAAACCTTTGTAAGCCACTTTGAATCTCAGACAGGGGAGGAAAGTGGAATATAAATAATAAAAATTATTATGGAACTAAATATTTTCACTTTTTGGTCATCTTATGATTGGTTGAATATCTTCCAACTTAGCCTCTGTACTATTTGCTCTGCACTCAAGTGTGGGATAACTGTGTTAAAATTCATTTTTCTTTATTGTTAGAGGCTCTCATATAATACATTGATTATTTTGCTAGCCTTGCCCATGTGTTTACCAGGGCAACCAAAGCAATACTAAAGCTGGTGTTTTTTTTTTCAAATATGTAAATTGGG
This sequence comes from Phrynosoma platyrhinos, assembly GCA_020142125.1. Lineage (NCBI taxonomy): Eukaryota > Metazoa > Chordata > Lepidosauria > Squamata > Phrynosomatidae > Phrynosoma > Phrynosoma platyrhinos. The sequence continues at coordinate 12,237,444 of JAIPUX010001880.1, read as the reverse complement.
CCTGCTTCTTCTTCCATATTTCTCTATCTAGCATGACAACATTGTTCTTTTACCATTGTATTGGCTGAGGTCACATTCTCCATGAATTGAGCCCAGTGTTGTTTTCCTGATTCTTCCTAAATAGACAGACAAGCTTATTAGACTAACATTCCATTCTACAATGGTATTAAATATATTGTAGTCTATACCAAATTTAGATTAATCTGGTGAGGGCAATGGAACAGTTCCAAAACAGGTGCCTCTTTGTGTAGGATCAGGCTGGACAAGGCTTGTGCCCGAGACCATTGCTATTTATTTTCTAAAGGAGGGAGTAGCACTAGGCACCTCCTCCCTGCCCATGTCCCAGCTTGTCTGACCAAGGCCATAGTCTCATTGACCCTCGGTTCACCACCCATCTCTGTGCTAGTTTTGCAGTTGCAAATTGGACCAGGATGAATGGGAAATGCAACCAGTGCTGGAGGAGGTTGAGGGAAAAGAGATCTATAGGCCACCTCTTCCCAGAAGCCGTTCTCTGTTGACAGCACCACAGTACAAGAAGCTTGTATGGGTATGTGTGCAGCACCAACTCGGGCCTCTAGATACGAAGGGTCCTGGAGCATTTTTCCAATTGCACCATTGATAATACAGCCATAGCTCAGATCCTCTGCAATTTCCCTTCACGCTTCAGTGTGTGAGCTCTGGGTAATGTGAGCTTAGGTAATATTTAGTTTTTACATTAATGTCTGAAGAATCATGTTGGTTGAAATAAAAGCAAAATTAAAATTAGTTACAGTCCCTCCAGTATTAAAACATCTCATATCATGTTGTAGAAAATGTAATTGATTAGACAGAGCAAATATTGAACATTTAAAGCTACAGGGAGAATGCTTTTAATGCATATTCTATAGTTATGAAAGGGTAAAGCTGTGATTATGCACCACACGTAAAGACAAAATTGCTCGCCTCTGTAATTATACCTATTCCTTAATTTTGAAATTGCTTTTCTATGTGGGAAAATAAAGTGGGGCAATAAAAGATTTAATTATGTTTTGACAGCTATTGAACATTCCAAGAAGGCTTCTGTTTAAATATGTCCTGGGATTAGTTTCCTGTAAAATATGGTGGTTTGGATCTGTTTTTTTCCCCCTCTTTGCACATAATGTAGGAAAATGGAAGGGAGTCCATACTTGGTTCTCCCTGATGTGCATGAAGTATTGGGTGTCCTGCTCATTTGCACACATTTGCCTACAGACCCAAATTTTCACTTCTAATGTTTTGTTTTTGTTGTGTGCCTCCAAGTCATTTTTGACTTATGGTGACCCTAAGGAGAATCTATTATAGGGATTAATTTGCAGGTTTCCTCAGAGAGGGGTTGCCAATGCCATCCTGTGAGGCTGAGTGACTGTGACTCACCCAAAATCACCAAGTAGGTTTTTATGCTTGAGCTGGGATTTGAACCCTGGTCTCCAGATTTGTAGCGGAGCTCTGGTGCCCCAACAAACTACTTTTCCCAGAATTCCATAGCATTGAGCCATGGCGGTTAAAGTGGTATCAAACCAGATTATTTCAGCAGAATGGATGCAGCCATTCTCTTAAAGTGGCTTGAAAAGATACTGCTGTCTTACGAGCTTATCACACCACACTCTTAAAATGGGGGCTAGGTCGCTTTAACTGGCTCCTGTTGCATTTTGGGGTTCAGTGAGGCCTAAAGGCTCTCTAGCTGAATATTCTAAATCAGGGGTCAGCAACTTTTTTTGCCACAGGCCAGGAGGGGGGGAAATTGCCCCCCC
>JAIPUX010001880.1:12206357-12235381 GCA_020142125.1 Phrynosoma platyrhinos | reverse complement strand
CTGGCCTGGGGCCGGTCCAAAGGCCTCAGGGGGGCACATCCGGCCCCCAGGCCTTAAGTTGCCTACCCCTGGTGTAGAGCGATATTCTCCTTATACTGCATGATAATTGGTTTCTTGTTTTGGAAATGTGAGTACGTTCTGCAGTGGATTTTTGTTTTTTAAATTCCACTGATTAGCACCAAAAAAGTAAGAAAGGAGGAGAAATCATGTTTCTGCTTGTCCATATTTGGACTCTGCTTCACTTCAATTTGTCATGGTCTGATGGAATCATAGACCTGAAGGGACTGCAAGGGCTATCTAGTCGAACCTCCAGACATACAGGAATATACAAATAAAGCACTCCCAAAGCCATCCAAATTCTGTTTAAAGATTTCTGAAGTAGGAGATTTCACCACACTCCAGGGCAATCTATAGAACAACTCTTCCTAATGTCTATGTAAAAATCTCTTTTCTTTCATAGGTTTTTCTGGGGGAGGGGGGTTGGACTGTGATGCTGTGTTCTAGAAGAATGTATTTCTGACGTTTTGCCTGCATCTGTGGCTGGCATCTTCAGAGAATGATGTCATGGAGGTGTGTGAGGTATGTATACTTTGGGGGGGATGCAGACAGGCGGCCATGGGCCGCCCTGTGAAGTGGAGTATTGGAGCCGAGGCTGACCCTCACCTCGGCCCCAATCCTCCCTTCTGCCGGCCCTGGAAGGAGTGCGAAAATGCCGATCCTTCCAGAGCCGGCAGAAGGGGTGCATCAAGAGCCTCCACTCAGCTCTTTTGCACCTCTTCCAGTGCAGCATGTGACAATGCTGCGCCAAGAGGACGTATTCGGGGCGTGCACTGTGCATAACGGCGTGTGCCCTGATGATGTCCTCAGGGAGGGGTTGAGGCAGCAGCCATGTGGCTGCGCTTCCCCTTCCGTGCCTCCAAGATGGCACTTTGTGCCGTCTGCAGAAGCCCTTTGTGACCCTTGGTTGAGAAGATTAGCGTGTAAATCTGTGTATTGTTCTGTTGAGGCAAGGCCTTGGTGGGAGGATATGTGAGGAGGATTAGTGTCTATTTAATTAGTGTCCATTGTCTGCTGGGAAACCCCCTGACACTGGGTGAAGTTCATTTGCATTTGCTGACTCCTGATTTTAGTGTTTTTGAGGACTGGTAGCCAAACTTTGGGGCTGTACAGATTGGCAGTTTGAGCCAGCCTCAGGGCAGAGTGAGGGCGTGGTGACCACATACCCAAATGCTGCCCCGATGCCAGCGTCACGCCACACTCCCAACCAGATGGCAGGTGACATGCCACGTCTTCAGCGCAGTGTTTAGATGCGCTGCGCCAAAGAATTGGTGAAAAGCTGCCACGGCAAAGGCATCCTTTTGCCTCTCTAAAAAGGAGCAGCAAACTGCCAGATCGGGACCGCGGCATGGGATTGCTGTGGGCCCAATCTGGCGAGGAAAGGGGTAGCCAGAGGCTGCTCTGTTGGGGACGTCTGTCAAGCCCCTTTGTTTATTTTCAGGGTTTCTTCTTTCCTTTTGAAATTGTCCATGCCATCATTCTCTGAAGATGCCAGCAACAGATTCGGGCAAAATGCCATTAATACATTCTTCTAGAACACGGCCTCACAGCCCAAAAAACCCACAAAAACCTATGGATGCTGGCCGTGAAAGCCTTCGACTTCACATCTTTTCTTATAATTTGAATCCTTTGGTTCATGTTCTAGCCTCTGGAGCAGCAGAAAATAAGGTTGCTTCTACATGACATTCCTTTGGGTATTTAAATATGGCTACAATGGCACCTCTCAGTCCTCTAATATGAGATACACATCTTCCCTTACACAAGTGGAAAATGTCTTTGGTGTATAGACAGTAACCTGTATGCATATCCTGGAGAGCTAGGCTGATGTAGTGGCTAGTCTGTTGGTCAAGAATTGGAAGAATCAAGTATTAATTTCCACTAAGCCATGAAAATAAATGGGTGATTCTGAACTCTCCCTCAGCCAAACCTACTTACTGTTCAGGACTCTTGCAAGAAAGTAGATGGGAGCAGGGGAACTATGTATGTGCCATGTTGCCTTGATGAAAAGGTGGGATGCAAATGTATCTCATAAACAAATAATATTTTTCTTCAAAACAGAAGTTTTCCTTTCTTTGCGAGTACTTTCCCTAAACTTTTGTTTCTTTGGAAACATAAAACCCGCATTTGTACTTTCTTCAATACAAACAACCTCAATATTTTATCAACATCACTTGGTAACAAGGAAAATGTATGTACAAATTCTTGCTAGGCAGTTTTGTTTTTAATTTAGACATGAATCAGAAGTACAGTGGTGCTTTTGAATTTTTTCTTTAAATTGCCAGTATAGTTTTGGGGTCGTTTTTAAAATGAAAAAGAGCGAATAAGGCAAGTATATGGAATCTACAGTATATAGTATAATGAATGTACTGCAATGCAAAGTTTACAGGAGATAAAGGGGCTATGCAGACGGGCAAAAAGAGGTGCTTTGAGGGTGACTTGTGGGTGTGGCGTTCAGACAACGCACACCTAAAAGTCGCCAGGAAAGCGCCCTCTAGCCGCTATATGCCGAAAAAAGCTGCTCCAAAAAGGAGCCGCTTTTTCCGCTCCTTTGGTGAAGATGGGCACATTCATATGTGTATATGTATGTAGGGACACTGGTGCACCAGAAAACTACTGTATAAATGCACTGCCGCACATGCCGCGGAAATTGACTCAGCAATCCAGAGCATGCGCCCTACGATGCGGGCTTTAATTTAAAGCGCCCTATGCTTCCAGGTGTGGATGCATTGGCATGGGTGCGCTTAACTATTAGAACCCTAACCCTAATTGTAACCCTACGTATGTACCCTAGCAACTGTCCTCTGTTATGACAATAAATGCATTCTGTTGTAGGTACGCTTGCTGTCAGCATGCACAGCAATTTGCATGAAAGAGGCTCTTTTGCACAGGTGTAGATAAGACCTGCACACTGCTTCCTGGCATGCTTGGAGGGAGGGCTCCTGGAGTAACGTTTGTTCATGTGTCCTGTTGACCATGTCCCTTGCATGACCACATGTATCAAGTCTGTCCACACAAACCTCCCTTGCATGTACCTCTCCCCTCCTCCCTGATTTGTGTGGGACATGTTTTGTGGAGGATGATGGAGTGTCTTTTCAGTTGACAAACTCGTTCCTTAGCCCCAAGGGTGGCACAGTCAGACAGTGGCACCTGTCTACTGCACCCACTCCTTGGGGGGAAGTGGAGGTCAGTGAATCTTTGCATGATCTGTGGGTGTATGACAGGTCCTGCGCAGGTGCACAGGGATGCTGAACTTCAGTCACCTTTGTGCACAGAGAGTGACAGATTGTATACTAGCCTATGACTTGTACTGCGCAGGTGCACATGCGTTTGAGGGAACAAAAAAAATTAAAGCAGCCGTTGCTGGCCCATGCAGTTGCTCCGTCTCCCTTTGTGGCATCCTTGGGGCTGACAGTGCAGCTGCTGAGGCTTCAGTACAGCCTCAGAAAAGCTGCATTTACTTCCCTCCAGTGCAGTTGCTGCAGCTTAGGGAAAAGGCAGCTTCAGGTCACCTTTTCCTGCCCATCTGCATAGCCCCAAAGTAAAGTATGGGTTCTCATTCTCTGTGTAAAACCACGCATTCCTCTTTCTGTTGTTAATCAGTGTTGTATTTTTCAGTCAGATTTTTTATTGCTGAAAAGATAGGTAGATCTTTCAAGTGCAGGTTTATGCTCAGTATCAAAATCTTCTGTACTCTCCAGGTGCCTTGAGTATCCTAGTATTCTTCACAGCTAACCCAAACTAATAAACAATATTAGTTTAGCAGGAGGAAAATACATGAAGTGGTGTTGCTATGCTAGCGGTTTGCACAAAACTAGTGCAACAACTAGTGCAAGCAAACACCTAGCTGAATGAAGATGTCAGTTATGCAACAGCCTTCGCCATAGCTTGTGCACATAGAATCAAAATATTATATTTGTGCAAGAATGAAAGGGTTTCTGTAAATGGAAGAAAATTTACTCTGTGCCATTGGAACAACCAAAAGTGTAAAGATGAAACACACGTTCTTGACTACCTAGGAATACATAGTTTTGAAGTCTAGTTGTGTAAAGAACCCTCAGTGCCTGTCCATTGAACATACAGTATATCTAATAGTGAACATTTAAAATCAAAAACAGTGTTCAAATTAAAGTGAACAAAATTCATTCTCTACTGGATTCAATGTTAGTGAGCCTTAAAAAATTACTGATTTCTGTTAATCTGATTATAACTGTATAATTTAAAACATTGTTTCAGTCTTCTTCCTTGTTGTAACTGTTTCATTTCTATAATTTTTTTTGGTTTTGTTGTTAACTGCCCTCAAATCGATCTCGACCTATGGTGACCCGATGGATGAGACATCTCCAAGACCCCCTGTCCTCCACTGCTCTGCTTAATTCCTGCAACCCCTTAATACCCATGACCTCCTTAATAGAGGTCTGGCATGTGGCCTTCCTTTCCTCCTACTTCCCTCCACCTTTCTGAGTATTATTATTTTTTTCCAATGAGTCCTCCCTTCTCATGAACCTTTTTAAAAGCAGTTTAGGAACACTTCACCTTCTGTGTTTGCCAAGTGGTAATAATGGTGTAAACATGATTGGAGTATAAAGTGTGAAGAAACTGTAAACCTGGAGCTGCTGCTGTTTGGTGCTGGCAGCAGCTCTGGATTTACCATGCTTTATCTTCATTAAGCAAGTTTGTGTTTATAGAAAACCGTGCAGAAAATGACACACTAGCAGGAAGAAAAACATTGAAGGTCAAAACAACTGCTTGGGTTTTATGAACTGTGTGGGGTATATAAATCAGCCTTGACAGTAGCACAGTTTAGTCTCCACTTCAGCCTTGCCTTCGAGCATGCCAATGAAACAGAACACTGCTTTAGGATTCTCTGTAGTCTAAGAAGGCAGTGTTATTGTCTTTTTACAGTCTCCGGTAGATGGATGCTGACATGGACTACGAAAGACCTAACGTTGAAACCATCAAGTGTGTGGTGGTTGGTGACAACGCAGTGGGGAAGACACGCTTAATCTGTGCAAGAGCGTGTAATACCACCCTGACCCAATATCAGCTGCTGGCAACTCATGTACCTACTGTCTGGGCAATTGACCAGTATCGGGTGTGCCAAGAGGTATGTATTATCAATTTTAACAAGTTGTGTGTGAATGATAGGTTTCCTTGCCATTGATCATTTACTAAACATGGTTTGTGCCTTCAGGTCATTTCTGATTTACGGTGACCCTAAGGTGAACCTATGATGGGGCTTTCTTGCCAAGATTTATTCAGAGGGGATTTGCCATGGCTTTCCTCTGAGGCTGAGAGAGTGTGACTTGCCCAAGGTCACCCAATAGGTTTCCATAGTCAAGCAGAGGTTCAAACGCTGTCCTCCAAAGCTCAGACCACTACACCACATTAGCTCTTCTCCAAGTTACTAGTTACCTGGCTTTTCAGTTCTGTTACATTGAACTCCCAATTGAGAAGTGGTTGATGAAGCCATCTGTTTAGATACCTGAAAGAAGAGTAGCTCCAAAACATGCCAGTGGAGTAGCTTCTTGTCAGCATTTACAGCACAAATTTGAACCATTTCATTCCAAATGGGCAGATCTTTATTTTGTTGCTTTTTTGGTATATATTTTATATCTTTGAATAAATAGCATGCCATTCTCATAATGAGCCATAAAAACATCATTTTTAAAAAGAGCTGTTCGTTCATTCAGTTCCAGAACACAGTTGGCTTGGGCACACCTCAGCAAGTGGGTTGCTCTGTTTTAATTCATAATCCTCTTCTTCGTTATTCTAACTCCTAATGTTGATGGTTGACAGAAAGTACACATAATGCTGCTAGTTTGTAGGGCAATACATAGCAGGGGGAAAGTGTGCCCTTGGGTCCCCCATTTTTTTTAAAACCTTTTAAATAAAAAATTGCTCCCAAGCATCCCCCAGGGGTTGTGGGAGGCAGCTTTGGTGCATGGAAGTGGGGATGCTAGGCCATTTTAAGCTTAGAAGAAATCTTTCTTTCCAACAGGAAGTGACCTAACTTATCTTACTGATTTCAGTGGGAGTTTAGGTCAACTAAATTAATTTGGCCATGTTTACAGCAAATCACAATTCATGATTTGTCAATTCAACTATCATGTCAGACTGTAGGTAAACTTTCTAAACAGATAGTCTGATCTGAACCTTCTTATACCTAGGGCCTCCAGTTGTTTGGGAATACAAGTCCTACTATCCCTGACTATTGGCCAGATTTATAGTCCAATAGCATCTGTGTACACTGAGTTGGAAAAGACTGCTCTAGAGCTTTACTGTACTTTCAGACTTTTCTTCAGAGATAATTATTTGCTATAAGCCTTTAACGAGCAGAAATGTTCATCTTTTAGGTTCTTGAACGCTCTCGTGATGTTGTTGATGAAGTGAGTGTTTCTCTCAGGCTCTGGGACACATTTGGAGATCATCATAAAGACAGACGCTTTGCCTATGGAAGGTAAGTAGAACCTAGTCCTGTTTTTATTGATAAGTAGTGTAAAAACTAGCAGAGAAAGAACTGCAGCTTTACAATAAAAGATAGTGGGGAAGGAGTGGCAGTAACGTGGAAAGCTTAAATTGATCAAGATTATTCATATCCTTTCCTCTCTCAAAGAATGTTCTGTCCCAAGAGTTATAAATATTTACATGTTTGAAATAAAATGTTTTTAAAACTCTGCATATAACTTTATCAGTGGAGTAAACGTTTTGAGCAAAAGGCTTGCAATGCTTTGTATTTTGAAGAGCACCTACAGAAATTTTATAAGAAGTAACTAGAGAGTTGTTAAATTGCTTGATGCTGGCCTTGACGAAGGGTAATCAATTCACTTCTGAAATAGCGTCTGTGCTTTAAAGAATGCAATCACTTTGAATGTACAGAGAGAGAGATCTTTTCAAGTTACCACTGCAACACAAGCATATGAGGAGAAATTTGGCTCACCCTACATTTAGTTTCACAAGTGTCCCACCAGCCCTGGCAGCACAGTGGTTAAATGCCTGTACTGCAGCCACTCACTCACAAACCACAAGGTTGCGAGTTCAATACCGGCCAAGGGTTCAAACTTGACTTAAGCTTGCATCCTTCCAAGGTCGCTAAAATGAGTACCCAGCTTCTTGGGGGCAATTAGCTTACACATTGTAAACTGCTTAGGCAGTGCTTAAGTGCATTGATAAGTGGTGTAGAAATGTATTTGCTATTGCTATCATTTCCCTCAGGCTGCCTATTTCTCTTACTAACTGCTATGGATGGAGGAAATGCTTTTGTGCCTCTAGTCCCAAAATAATTGGACTTGGCACATTCCTGACAGGATCAGAGTAATAACTTGCTTAAGATTTATGTAGGATTGCAACCTGATTGAATTCTGCTCAAGTCAATTGGAGACTTCTTCACCATTTTTAAAAATTATTTGTAACCAAAGGGATTAAATTGCATTATGTGAATATAAAATATCTTTAGTTTAATCTAAAATGTCTTTGGCTGGCTCCAAAGAATGATTTCGGACTTCCCAAAAAGAGTTTGGTATCAGACGTAGTTTGCTAATGTGGGATGGGAGCAGGTAGAGAAGCCCCTTTGACCATGCAGAATTGGTTACATAGTCCTTTGCATCTAAAGGTCTCTGCATACAGCGCAAAGCACCATCTGCAGAGGCACGGAAGGGGAGGGGCAGCTGCACAGCGGCCACCTCAACCCCTTCCCAAGGACGTCATCAGGGTGCATGCCATTACGCACAGCGCATGCCCCGAATACGTCCTCCCAGCATAGCATCATCATGGGCTGCACCAGAAAAGGCACAAAAGAGCCATGTGGCAGCTCTTGATGCGCCCCTTCTGCCGGTTCTGGAAGGACCGGCATTTTAGCGCTCCTTCCAGGGCCAGCAGAAGGGAGGGGCAGCCCGGCCCCAATCCTCTGCTTCCCAGGGCGCCCCATGGCCGCCCGTCTGGATCCCCCCTAAGTCAACTTCAGTTGCTACTGTTAAGCTGATGTTAGCTTTCTTCTTTAGCACAAGTGCCTTTGGTCCAAACACACTGCAGAATAATCTAGTTTGAGACCACTGGCTCAGTGCTGGGGAATCCTGGGAATTGCAGTTTATTGTGGCACCAGAGCTCTCTGACAGAGAAGTCTACAGTTTCCAGAATTCTCTAACATTGAGCCAGGGCACTTAAAGCGATCTCAAACTGAATTATTTCTGCAGTGTGTTTTTGACCATTGTTCTAATATCTGCAGTCATTTAAAACATCCAAAGATGCGGTAGTACTTCACTTTGAAGTGTTTGTAAATGCACTTTTTACAGTACCCCAGTCATGTGAATGAAATCGGATGTGCCACTTTTACTTTATTTATCCATGTTCTTCATCTACTGTATCTCTGACTTGATAGCTTCCTATAGATGTTTACATACACGTAGGTAACATGTTGGACCAGCTTTCATTGTTGCACTAATGGTTCGGGGAGGGTGTACTCTTTTCAGATATATGGTGCATAAGGCATTCTGTACTTTCATATGCACATGCCAATCTTTAGTTTGCCAAAAATGTTAATCTGTGAATTTAAATAGTTTCATTGATTCTTTGAGACGAAATACTGGAACTGATGATTCCTTTCTAAATCTAGTTGTTAGACCCAATTAGATGTACATAAGTGGTGATTTGGCATCCAGTAATTGATTCAGTGGGTCTGATCTAGTTGGGACTAACAATCTAACAATGATAATGTTCAATGTACACTTCAGGACAGAAAAACATGGATATGCTTTCAGGTTGGGGGAAAGTCCCTTCCTCCCATATAGATTCTGTTACACAAGTCTACATCCTCAGCCTCATTCAGCATTTTTCTCTGGAGAAAGAAAGAGGAAGGATGATCAGAAAGGGCCAGCTCATATATCAATGGTTCCCACATGTGGACTCCGCAAAATTGGGTTCCAGAAAACAGCACTCCAGGCAAAGGACTTAAACTTTGCAAGTGTCTTCCTCTGTGCCCAGATCTAATTACACTGGGAACCTCCATACACAATGCCACGAGTTCCTGAATGATACTGATGTAGAAACATACCAAACAAACATACTACATGATTCTTTTCATGGAAAATTTACAAGCATTGTGGACTCTGTACTGTGAGTATTGTATATAGTGATCATTAGACAATGTCTTTGTCTAAGACAAATTATCAGAGAACAGGAAACAGGAGTTGCAGTAGCAAAGGCTGTTGGAGAGAGAAGGAAAATACATAACTTCAGAGATCTGGGGTGGCAGCAGGATTACTTTGCTATTCTTTAGTCAACCACTCCATTCTTGTTCTTGTTCTTTTTCTTGTTATATTTATTTATTTATAGTGCACTTTTTCCCCAGTTTGGGACTCAAGGTAGCTTACAACAGTTAAAAGAGACATAACTAAATAATATACCAAATACAAAAGATAAAAATATAACTAAACTATCCATAAAATTAAAATAGGGTTGTTGTTTTTAAATTGGCAATTTTTAACAAAACCTGTTAAAAACAACAAATAAAATACAGACAGTACTGTGCTTTCTGGAAGGCCCAGTCCCCTTAAGTAGTCAGTCTTCAAATGCCTCCTGATTTTTTTTTAAGTCTTAATTTGCCTGAAGAAAGGTAGCAAGGAGGTTGGTTGCCAATCTCACCTCTCTTCGAAGGGAGTTCCAAAGCCTGGGAGCTGCCACCAAGAAGGCCCTCTCCCATGTTCCCAACAGATGTACTCATGAGGGTAGTAGGATGGAGAACAGAGCCCCACTGGCAGATCTCGAAACACAGGCAGGTTTGCAAGGGAGAATATGATCCTTCAGAAACCTGGACCTGAGCCATATAGGGCATTAAAAGTCATAATCAGCATTTTGAATTGTGCTGTTGCAACACAAGAGTTTGTGCTCCATGGGCCGAAGCACACAGCTAGTAAAGAGCAACTGGATTGGGCTGGGACCACGGCAGCCACACAGCCTGCTCCCAAAGCGGGTAACTGCTGCGGTCCCAAACCGGCACCACCAGGAGCCGGATTATATCCATTCCTTTTTGAACTGGTCCAAAGAACTGGATCGGAGCACCACAGTAGCATCCGGCCACTTTGAGGAAATGCGTCATCTGAACGCCATAGCCATACAATGACTGAAAGCTGCCTTATTTGGCCAGTGTATTTTGACCCCATGTAGCCCATCCCAGTTAATAATCTGACTGCAGCTCTTTGCACCAGCTGAATTTTCCAAACACTCTTCAAAGGCAGCCCCACATAGTGCATGTTACAGAAATCCAAATGTGTAACTAAAGTGTACATCAACATAGCCAGATCTGACATCTCAAGGAACAGGCACAGTATAACATCCCTCTGCGTTCATCATCATGCCACAGAAATCCTTCTGATGTGACTATTTTTGTTACCTCCTTCTTGACACTTTGTCTTTGAAAGACCACCAAAGCCCTCAGTTAAAGCTACAATTAAATATTGCATATGTCCTGTTGCAAAATGTTCAAGACATTTCTCCAACAGGCACCAGATCCTAATCTACTCAAGGGTAGCAAGTCTACAATCCACTGGTTCCTGATTTAGCAGAGCTAGCAGTATCTGTGTTTACTCTTTGCCTCCCTCCTTGATGTGTCCTTATAATATATGTCAACATAACACCCTGTCACTGAGCAGATTAGTGGAGATTAGAAGGGCAAAATCAGGCATGTTCCTGTATTCACAGAGATAAAGGGTGGGATAACAACATACCTTGGTAGTTATCCTACCAAGTTGATGCATAACTTGTTTCAGAATAATTATATGAGTAAAATTTGGAATATTATTGTGAGGCTTGGTGAATAAACAAAGAGCATGACTTTTCTCAGAACTGATTATCAATAATGCTGTCAACATATTTGATATTTATCAAGGGTCTTTCATTGTTGCAAAGTTGTGTTTTAAAACTCAGCCATACCACTTTTTCCCACTATAGACAGAAACCAGAGAGGGAGATATTCAGCAGAAAAATGGTACGAAGACTAGGGTTTAGAAGCCACTGTGGCTGTATAATTCTTTGTCTGTTCACAGAAGAGTTTTATATACAGAATGAAATCTTGTTATGGAACTATACCTTATACAGTCCAGTGATAATGTACCACATTTTTTTTTAAAAAAATGATGCATTTATAGCCCACTTTTTCCATAAAGTAGGTTGAACTGAGATATAGTCATGTTTGAAATAGATTTAATGAAATCAATGGGAACTTGACTTGAAGAATGACTATGGGGGGCTGCAGACAGGCGGCACAGAGCCACCTGGGAAGCAGCTGATTGGGGCCGCAGCTACCCCATGCCACGGCCCCGATCCTCCCCTTTGCTGCCCCGAAAAGAGCAGCAAAATGCCGCTCCTTTCAGGGGCGGCAAAAAGATACCCTATGAGCCGGTGCGCGGCTCTTCATTTCCCCTTCCAGCGCATGGAGCTCTCCTTGACTTCTTTCACCAGATTCAAAGCTGAGCTCACTGTTAGCAATCCTGTACATGCATTTGAGTTTTTTGCTTGACAGTTTTTTAAAAAACTATCCAGTTTCTTGCTCTCCTGTATCTCAGCTGTGAAGAAATGTAAAAGTCTATACATATTGTAAATTAACTTATGCATTCCTGGTTGTACATAAGCCATATTTGTGGTTGTGGCTTAACCTCAGCAGCATATCACTAGGCCAACACTCTACAAAAATATTGATGAAAGAGTCCCATAATGTTCAAAACAAGCAGGATGCTGAAGGGGGCAGCCAGGCAATTTCCTTCTGCATTTTACTTCACTACAAAGAGCACATCAAAGATACTCTTTATGCTCCATTAACAAAATGGTGCAAATAAGCAGCCAGACCCATAATGGGCATCAAAAGAGCCGTTTTAAATGGAAAGCAATGGAATGTAACTTAATCCACCAATCAAGTTAATATAGTTTAGCAAAGCTAAATTCCCTCTATAAATACACAGATAGTTATAATCCCAGTTATAAATTATTGCTATAAATTAATATTTAAGTGCTTAAAGTATATAAAAAACATAAACATTAAATGTATTTACATCAGTTGAAAGAAATAGCTGTGTTAGTCTGGAAAATCAGAATGGAAAGGGATATTGTGGCACCTTTGAGATTACCTGAAACAAAAAAGCTGGTAGCATAAGCTTTTGTAAGCTTGAGACTCTTTCCTGAAATGCCAGTACAGAGAGAGTTTTCTGTGATAGCTGCCCATAAAGTCTTAGCAGCCTATTATTTTTGCTGTTTTAGTACATACCTTTAAACCAAAAATCATGGAATGAAAGAAAAGAAAGAAATGACAGTGACAACAGGGAAGGGGAAGGGATCAAAGCCTTTGTTTGTACAAATAATACATAGTTCTCATAAAGTTAGTTATACATGAAACATGGTTGGATACACATAGATCTGGCAGCTCCTAGCTGCTGGGCTAACCAGAAATGGAAGGTTATCTAAGCCCAAAAACAATTGCATGTAAGCAAGGTTGTGTTTGTGTTTTCTTCTTGAAGTGCCTCCTTTTGCAGCCACTTGGATATAAGGGAGAAACTGTTCTTATCCTTTTCTTTCCCACAGACACCCTTGAAATATCTTTAGTTGCTGCAGTCCCCCAAGACATAACTCAAGATTTAAAACTCTAAAGTGCATGAAATATTGTACTTACTAGACACCTTGACCTGGGATGGCTAGGGTTGTCTTTTGTTTCACATGCTCTCCAGGCACAGGAGAAAGAGGCATGCAATGAAAATAGGTAGAAAAAGAGGCAGGGGGGGTGAGTGAGTCCCCTAGGAATGTGGTGGTGGCAGCGCCCAGCAGAGGAGGGAGGGAAGGGGCTCCACTCCATGCCACTTGCCCAGACCGCCCTCCTAGGCTCCTTCCTGCCGCTGTGTCCAGTGCCTCCATGTGCACACCAGCTTCAGGAGAAAGAGGCAGGGAGAGTGAGCAGCCCCACTGGGGCTCCACAAACCCCTTGTGAGGACATTACGAGCCCCCGGGAGTTCACAGACCACAGGTTAAGAACCGCTGCCTTACACAACACCTGCTTCCAGCTGCTGACAATTGTGGACAAATTTCATTTTGATCTATCTATCTATCCATATACACGCACACATACTTCCTTTACTTCCTTTCCTCCAGTGAGCTCAAGAAGGTATACATGGCTCTCTACCTTCCCATGTTATTCTTCTAGCAGTATTGGTAGGTGTCTTGTGAGGTGGAGTCAGACTGAGAGAGGGTGATTATCCCCAAAGTAAATTTTATGGCTCTGTTAAGATTTAAATCTGGATCTCTCAAATCCCAGTCCATCACTGGTTGTTTCACCATATGGGGTTTTGCTTTGAGTTCTTGGTGTTGACAGAAAAAGATTTCTCGTTTCTCATTAAGTGATTGGTCCAGCAACAGTCTGTTTATGAGACTTTGCAGAAAAACGTGGATGGAGATTTAAAAATTTTTTGGTTCTTAGTAAAATTTGTATTGACATAAATTCCATGGCTTCTCACATCAAATGTATCTTTATGGAAACTGTGTATTTGATGAAAGGTGCCTAGATCTTGTATTCCTAGATTTAATGCTGTGAGAGGAAATGGAAAGAGAATTTGCTCTTCTAAGGACTAGAGATAATGAAATGTATTTGGCCAAGGTTCAATTAACTGACTGCAGTTAAGAAGTGCACTGAAACATGTTAGAAATATGTACAGTTGATAGGTATTAATTCAATTTTCAACCTTCTATTTACTTTTACAAAAATCAATATAGGGGTCTCTGAAAGCATTTGAGGTGTATTAATTTAGTTAACATGTTTAAATATGAGGTACAGTGGATGTTGCCTGTTCAAACTAAGCTGAACAGAGTAGGCTTTGCTCACTCACAGGTATATATGTGGAGGGACTCATCACAGTTCCGCAAAGAAGGCTCCGCTTGTGATTAAAGGAATGTTCCTTCTTTCATATGCAAGTTCATTTCATCTGCTTTCTGTCTATAGTATGCTGCTGGTTATGAGTGCACATTAATTCATGTTTTCCATGGTAAATCAGATGCTCACTGGATCAGCTCCATGTTGTTGAATACATAATTACCATCATTTTTACATCACTTAATCATAAAAGTTTCAAGCAAGCAGCAACAGAAAACATGGAAAGCAGTAATTAAAAAATAATTAAACAGTGTGGCATAGTGGTTAGAGTGTTGGACTATGACTCTGGAGACTAGGGTTAGATTCCCAGCTTGGCCATGTAATCCCCTGGATGATCTTGGGCAAGTCACATGTTCTCAGCCTCAGAGGGAGGCAAAGGCAAACCTCTCTGAGCAAATCTTACCAAAAAAAAAATAGTTAACCTTAGTAGTTGCCCTATGTCAGAAACGGCTTGAAGGCATGCAACAACAAAAAAAATTAATATAAATAGTAGAATAGATTCACACTTAAAACCAATCTAGACAGAAAAGGTTCTCAAAATGCCCATATTTTATAATTAAAATGCCCAATGAGTTTCACATAAGCTTGTAATTCATTCATGGGGGACAGTTTGACAAATTAGTACACTCTGGATATGTATCTCTCTCTGGAAATAATTGTTTTAACTCTTGGCTTTGTGGGTGTCATTTCCAAGACCACAAGTCATACTTAAAGCCATTGAAATCAATAGGTTTCCCACTGATTTTTTTTTCTCAGTTTAAGTCCAGCTCATTGTGAACTCATACCCTCCTTCCAATATAGCACCAAAAGTTGACCCTGGGATAGTTGTTTTAAAGATTTACAAGGCTTCTAAAAGATGTTCAGCTTTTGGTAATCCTCCAGGGGAGAGGAGTTCTACAGTGATGGATTACTTTGGTTACTCCCTCTGTGTGACGTCTCTTTAAAGCAGGATTGTTAAGATGAGCTCTCAGGAACGAACTGTACAGCTTGAGAAAAAATAACTTTGATCCAAACAAGTGATTCGTCAATGTCAGAAGGAATATATAGGGTAGGAGGAAGGCTGGAGAAAGGATTCTGTCTCCAAGCAGTTTGCCAGCTCAGTTGTTGTTTGGTGACTCCTTGACATTTTTTTACATTAGAGGACATCATTGGAGGTACCTTGTTATCTTCAACTACTCATTTCCTGAGTTGCACTGTTGTCAACAGGCTCTCATTCATACTTCACAGTTAGTACACTTTGATACCAGTTTAACTGCCATGGGAACATCCTGTGTAAGCTTAGCAGTTGCAGTTTACAGAGGGCTATTTAAAATTTTCAGCAGAGAGATTTAGTGCCTCATCAAACTACAAATCCTAGGATTCCATTGGATGGAACCATAGAATCAGACTGCCATAACTGTAGTATAAAAGAGACCCAGGAGCATAGAGGAGTTCTAGGACATATATTAACAGCCAGCAACAACCTCTTTTCAACAGATGTGATTTTATTTATTTATTTATTTTGCCAAAAGTTATAGAATATCCTCTGCTCATACACCCTTGCAGCAAATCCTATGTCCAGTGATGGTTGCTGTTGGGGACATGAAGCTGGATTACTCTCACCTACACAAGTATTTTGTCCAGAATGTTTATGTACTGCCTCCTCGCTTTTAATCTGTTATAAACTGTCAGCCACAATCTTTAAAAAGTTTTTCTAAATCTTGTATCTAACATAGGAAATAACACTTTTGAAGAGGAGATGTTGAATGATGAATCTGTACATTTTGTGGGTTATTTGTGAGTCAGGGCTTGGGCCAATTTTTAAAGTAATTTTTTAATTTTTTTTTTCTTGCTATTTGTTGTACAGAAAATACATTAGTGATACCCATTTTTAAAAAGTGCCATGATGCTAATTTTCTACTTTTTAAATACTTTATTGTTATTATTTTCAAAATATAAACTTAAAATACAAAAATAGTTATAGATTCTCTGAAACTCAGTGTTTTAGGGAATATGAATAAATACTAACCATTCCCCAAAAGCTACCAATTGTTATGTAAATTCTTTTAAAATTTTAAAATGTGACATTGATAACATTGCTTCCATAAAAACAATGTGTTAACAGGTAATGCCCTTCCTTTTAATGCATCACTTCCAAGCTCAATTAATTAAATTAATCCCAGGATGAAGACAGACATTTACTCCAAAATTCTATACACTGACATTGGCATCAGAGGTTGAAAGGCTTGGACAGTCTCTCCCCCCCCCCTGCTTTTTTTAATTTAAAAGAAAATTACTAAAAATGCTCCCACCCATCCCCCGCACACACACCTTCCTATAAAGTAGAGGCAATTTCACCATGTCCCATTCTTTGTTCAGCCTTTTTCCCCACTCTTTTTTCAGCCAAGAAAACAAAGCAGAAGTTGACTTAATTTTTAAAAAAAATCAGGGGAGGTCTAGGGATCCTTTGGTGGTGATATATAGCTCAAGTGCTATACTTGGTTTGCCTTTGATATATAGCTCAAGTGCTATACTTGGTTTGCCCTTGCCATATAGCTTTAGCATGCTATATCTTTAACATGATGCAGTGAAATATTAGTGTCACAGTTTGTAAAGACTAAATATATAGACTAAAATATAAGGGCTTATGGCTTTACATCTTAGGAAATAACTTTTTTGAGTACCTATGGGTGCATGCTACAATTAGCCAAGTGTAGCCAGTATTAGCAAACCTGACATCCCCACACTGCATATGGTGTTTCATATTTTCATATTTTGATATCTAAAGCCAGGTATGCTTTAGGAGGTCACAATAAGCTAAGAAATCAGATAGAAATATCAATCCCAGCTCTATCCTTCTGTGGGCACAGAAGGCCTCTTCCACTCGTCATGTCACCCTTAGATGCTGTCTGAGACAAACCCTGCTTTCTGTAGAATCCTTTGCAGAACTGGTAAGTATCACCCCCTCAACAAACCTCAGTCTCTGCTATACAGTTCCCACACCTCTATTTCAGTTAGCCTTGTGTGGTGTCTCCTATTGAATTTTTACTGTGTCTTTGTGTGCTCTCTTGGCTGTTTTTAAAATAAAACTTTCTACATTCATTAAACCTGGAGTCCCCCAGCAGTTAGTACTGGTATACACTGGTGAAAATGATCCTCAGGTTACCCATCCTCTCTGAAGTGTTCTTTAAGCTAACCAATTCCCTAGAAATTTAAGGAGACACTGACACAGTGGATGGGGACACCATGTCCCCCCACCTTGTTTGGGTAACACCATAGATTCTGCATCTACAGATTCAACCATCCATGGCTTGAAAATATTCCCCCTCCTCCCAAAAAAATTCAAAGGTAAACCTTACTTTTGCCATTTTATATAACCAGCTTACTAGGCATTGTATATAATGGTACTTGAGCATCCATGGATGTTAGTATCCACAGGGGGTTCTGGAGCCAAACTCTAGCAGATACCAAGGGCCCACTGTATATACATCTGCTATGGGCCCTTTGAAATTCTGCCAATAGAGTGGAATAGTTAGAACATCAGACCCCCCTATTTCAGCTGTGATGCTCATTTGGCAACCTTGAGACCATTATATATACCCCAAACCACTTTACAGGGTCATTGGAAGGTTAAATATGAAATAGGAACTGTATGTGCTGCCATGAGTTCTTTGGGCAGGTGATCACAGGCATAACTTTCCTGTTTATGTGTACAGTGGATTGACCAGAATGTACTATTTTTAAGACATCCATTTTTTTACTGAATCTTCAAAGATTAATATTGTGGGTTTTTTAAAAAAAAATATTATTGGCAGTTATGAACCCTGACAGATTAATTTTCTCTGTCCTACGCAGAATCTTTATCTTACTTTCTGCATATCTTTACCTCTGTTCTTTGTGTGGCATTTACAATGAGACTGCCTTGTAATATGCAATATTGCTATTAAAGGGTTTTTAAAATCTCTTGAGAAGCAAGGAAGGATTATTGTAAAAGCTTATGTGGCTCAATTTTTTTTTTTAACATAGGCAATGTTTTCTGGATCTCATTGTAAACCTCATCTTGTCTTCAGTGGCCACCTCTTCAGTAATAGAATGACAAGCAAGACAGAATTTTATTCTTGGGGCCAGAACGGAAGCATATTATGGACAAAACAATTCATTGTGAGAATGGATAGAAACAACTTGCTTATCTGTATTCAAAATTCAATTAAAAATGGAGGAACATGAAGTGGAATCATTATTTCCATGATGACTTTCCAAATGATTTCTGGAGATGTAAACTCGATACCCTGAACACACCAGATCCTATCTCATCTTGGAAGCTAAATAGGGTCAGCTTTTGTTAATACTTGAATGGAGACTTTCAACAAATACCAGGTGCTGTAGGCTATATTTCAGAGGAGGGAATTGGCAAGACCACCTCTGACTATTCCTAAGAAAACCCTGTGAAATTCGTGGGGTTGTCATAAACTATTATACTGTGTATTATCTAATGAATATTTCTAGTAGTGATGCGCATAGAGATAGTTTTCTTAAAAATAATATTCTCTGCCACTTGAAATGTGGTATCGGGTGGGAGGTGCCTTGTTTTGCAACAAGTACAATGATTGGTTAGCCAACATACGTTGTCATCTCAGTGAAAGTAAGACTTTGCCACAATTCAAAGCAAGGCAGTATACAATTCAATATGTATTCTCCTCTTTTGTAGGAAAATAATGTAAGTTGTGAAGCAGGCCTTGTTTAATAAAGTAATGGTATTCTCCTCTCTTTTGGTACTATCAATGTGTAATGCAAGTTAAAAGTTCCCTTTTCCTTCCTTCCAAGGGTTAGCTGCTGCTGTGTTTCATATTGGATCCTATTAATATATCATGTTTTACAGGCTGTTTTCTTAAATGCTCTGAATGCTTCTCACTTTCAAATTCTGAATGAATATATATATATTTCAGGATGTTTTGACAGTTTCACACATTATACGTGTACTTAAGAAGCTTGACCAGTCTTGGTAAAGTATAGAATTGAATTTTCTGTCCTGCTCCCACTCAGGCTGGTGCATGGTTTGCCCTGCCTTCATTGGATATCTTTTTATCCCTTTATATTCTAGGCCACTCCTTTCATTGCAGTCCTGTTTGTTGTGAGCATGCACACATGGGCTGCATTTGGACATTGAAATAAACTCTAGTTTATTGTGGCAAGAATGAGATGCAGCAAGACTTAGGTTTGTGTACATGTCCTCCCCTACCTCAAGAGAGTGCAGCTCCAAGAAGGAGATTGGAAGTTTTCCATCACATTTCTTATTAACTACAGCTTAATGTTGCATCTGAACTCTAAACTGTGATTAACTCTGTGGTTAAAGTTTCGTAAAACCATGGTTGGAGCAGGTTTGTTTTAAAAATGCCTTTAAAAATTAATAGTAGTTTATTGGATTTGGATGAAACAATAAGCTAAGGTTGCTCAAAAACAGACACAAAGGCAGCCAAACTTCATGGTTGTGCCAGAGAAGGAGAGGAGTACACAGTGGGCAGCATGCTTGCTGCAGCTTGTTCTTGTCATGATAAACCATGATTTATGAGGATGTCTGAAAGCAGCCATTACCATTCATTTACAAGGTCATTGGTTATGCCTGCTAGTCGCTTATGACTTCCTTCATCTTCATATGGTGGCTGCTACATTTTACTAAAACTTCAATATTGTGAAGATATTGCCTTGCTTACAAGCTAAATGTGTGATTTTTGTTTATTTTTTTCTTTCCTGGCACTGAAATATGGGCATGAATGCTGTGTGCATTTAATAAAGACAGCTGTGCTTGAGTATACACATTAGTAGAAGATGGTTTTCTCTGCTGTGGTCACTGTAATTAGATAGTCAAATTGGATTTGAGAACCATGCTTAAAGTGGGCATATCCAAGTGAAAACCTTCTGTCAGGTTTATACCAGTGTAATTACATCTTGCCCAAAGCATCTTGAGGAATTGTAGTTTGAAAAGGCAGAGCCATCCCAGAACAGTTGTGCTGCCTGGAGCGAAGGACAAGATGGCAGTCTTTTCCCCATTTCACTTGAAGATGCCACTGGACTGGCAGTTCAATCTTACTTCAGCTCTTGACAAAATGAGAATGTCCTCCCGTAGACTTGAAGCACCAGACTAGGGAGCCCAAGAAAAGTTGTGTGCCAGAGTGAAACAGCTGTGGCGCCTAGGATAACATCCAGAAGACTTTCACTGCTGCTATCTTATCTGAGGCAGTTGCCTCACTCTGCCTAATGGCAGAACTGATCCTAGCCAAGGGTGCTTAGAATTCCTTCATTGTTCCCCTGGGTCTATAGAAATTTCTCAAGTGAGAGAAAATAGTTGTTTAAGAATGTGAGATAAATAGGGGCACAATCAATTCTGAACAAAACAATGTGGAGTATGTATGGAAGGAGTGTTCCTAGAGGATTGGTACCAAAGGAACCATGTCTCAAGCCTGAGGAAAAGATCTTGAGGAACTAAACAGAAAACACTGGACTCAACTCAACTGGGGAGAGGCAGTAAGGCTAATTCATTAAAGAGAGCTAAAGAATAGACTTCATTCTGTTTAGTAACCCACAGTTCACAGAGGCAAGAAAAAAGCTATACGATCAGTTCTCCATATTGGTGGGATTCCAGTCCGGAACAAACACACACACATAGACACACACACACCATGGATACTAGAAAGCACAGGATCTCAAGTCCCATTTTTGTCAATGGATGTGCGATGTGCGCATGCCCGCATTGGTGCAGTTGCATGCATGCACTACCATTAACGATAGTGGAGCAGGGTCATCTGTAGATGCTCCAATCCATGGATGATTAGCCTGCCAATATGGAGGGCCAACTGTACATATAATTTAGCAAAGAAGGATAATTCAAGTCCAGTGTAGAGTTTGGGAAAGTTACTTTTTCACACTATAGCTCCCTAAATTCTCAGTCTACAACGGCCAGTGGCTTTGCTGACTGGGGAATTTGGAGAACTGCGGCCCCAAAAAGTACATTTTTCCAAGCTTTTGGTCTCTTGTATTAGACTGCTGTAGAAAATAAAGTGAGAAGGTGATAAGGGTGCCCCTAAACATCCATGGAACTGCAGCTAATTCAGTCGCATTTATTTAGGGGCTGCATATCTTGGCACATACCACTCAAATCCAGGGGTATCCACTGTGCTGTGCCTCTGATTCAAAAAAGCTGCAGCTGTGATGCTGTTTTCAAAGTATTCAGTCATAATAACAGCCTCAACATGGAAAAGGTAGAAATGGAACAGTGATGGTTTATGGTGAGTTAATCCCTGTTTCTTTCTTTAGTGACAATACACAGTGAGAGAGTGAGCTGTAACAGTGAGACTCCAGCTTGCCCCAGTAATGAAGTAAATGTTTCTAATAATGAGAGGATACTGAATGGCCTAAGCAACATAATACAATCCAACCCAGTGCCCTCGAGAAATGTCATGCTAGGTGGGAATGATGAACATTTTTGTCAAGCACATTTGGAGGACACCAGACTAGAGAAAACTGCACTAGAACCTAAACTGCTTCCTTCCTACACCAATGGTTTCTAAAGAAAAATACATTGAGTCATATACTAATCTGTAAAAGCAAAATTGTTTAAAAGTAAGCGCTTTGCTATCCTCATTGCACAGTACAGCTTTGTTGTATGATTTCCAGTTTCTGATCACAAATTTGGTTGTCCTTATTATAAAATTTAGATTTGAAATCCACTGGGGGTTGGCTATAATTAATCTCTATCAGTACCAAAGTATTTGCCTTACTAGAAATACAAATAGTGATACCCAGCATAAAATAACATTAAAGTGCTGTCATCAGATTAGTCAGCATCTCCACGTCTTAAGGTTCTGCCTGGTCTAGCTGACAACATTCAGTTCTAGTGCAGCCCATTTAATGGAAGGATGGACCACTGAGTTCAGTGAGCATTACTTCCACATTACTATGCAAAGGCGGGAGCCTTAGTACCTACCATCTAGACTAAATGATTTAGCTTTTGAAGTTTCAATGTTGGGAAGCTGTGTGCTGGCAAATCTGAGATCTGTTAATAATCCTCACTGTTTAGATTTGGGTTTCACAAATTGAGATATCCAGCTTCTTGAAGAGAAGAGGCACATGCAGGAAGTTAGGAGAGAAAAAAAGATGGCAGAATATACTAGATTTCCTTAATGTTTCTATAGATCCACATCTTTGTTTAGAAATATCTCGACAGAGAAGACATTTGTAATCTAGAGAGAGAAGACAAGTTTTAAATCCTAAAGCAGTGCATTGCAAGTGCCTGATGAATCCTTGTCTCCTTTAAGGGCTGAAGGGGAGACCTGTTCAGATGGGCTTGGTGACAGTGGCACCACCAGTGAGTGCGGGGTGTGTGGCCTGCACTTGGGTGATACCTCAGAAGAGGGGTGACAACTAGTCAAGTCCTCCTGTTGTGAGCTGAGAAGGTGCAAGTGCATCCTTTCCAACTTTGTTTATGGAGAAGGGTAAACACACCCCTCCAGGCTTCGCCATAGTGGTGGCCCCCTTCTTAGGAGAAGGCTGCCACCATGAAAAAGGAGAAGGGGTGAGCACACCCTTTTGGCTGCTGCCACACTCCCCCCACATCATTTCCCCTCCAGTGTGTGACATCAGATGTGGGGATGCCACTGCTTGGTGATACAACCAAAATAAACAGATGATTAATTGCAAGATGAGCAGCTTGGTTACAAAAGATAGGTTTAAAAAAAAAAAGTCCAGTAGTCCTCTTCTTTTCCCCCCTTGGAAATATTGAAAGTTTGAAATGTGAATGCTGGTAGCAAATATTAGCATAAACTGCCTCTGAGTCATCATTCTACAGTATATGTTTCTTCTGTTTCCCCCTTCAGCATACCCTCTTCACACATCATTGTGTTGCTGTAAGCTGAGATGATCTAGTGAAGTTCTTAAGGAAATAAGGAAGAAATAATGAGACTTTTCATATTTGGAAGAAGTCTTAAGGCATCTCCCCAAAAGATGAGGAATATGAATGTTTTTGCCACTACTTCCTTATATTAAACGCTTCTTGTAGCATGCACATGTAGAACAAAAGCACTTGTCTTTCTTTGAATATAAATTCACATCATATCCTGCTCTGCACAGTATTGCATTGCATTGTCTTGAGGGTTATTTTTAGATTTTGCTAAGACATGCTAGATAGAGCAGTGTCCTCAATGAAACAAGGAGAGCTGCAGTATAGTGCAGGTATATCCTTAATAATTTAGCAGGCCAATGTTGAGAGTCACAGGTCTTGGTCTGTTAATTGCCCAGCCCTGGAGTTACAAACAAGAGTTCATCAGAAGTGGATTAGACTGAAGGGATGGTATTTTAGTGGACCGTAGCTGGTCTTATTCCTATTTGTGGGTCTCTCTTAAAAATGCCCAACCCTTCTATAATTGTTTTGCTTCATGATTTACTTTTCCTGTGAGGGATTTTGCATCTGATATCCGTGATATTTGCAGCATCTGTGACTGAGAATGATGGACCACTTGCTTAATTTCAGTTCTTTTAGGGTCTTGATTCAGAGCACTGCTTAGCTTATGCTCTGATTTTTTAAAAAGCAAAGCAAAACCCAACAATTTGAAATGTGCTAGAAGAAAAATATGTACATGAATAATTAATATGTGAACTGTTCTTTAAAATATTAACCATTCCTTTTCAGTACTTTTTGCCCCTTTTATAATAGTTATTTCTGGTTAATAGCTAGTATATACAGAATTTTTAACAAGGCCTTTACTTAATTTTATCTTTCATTTTCTTTCTTCTTCTTTTTTCTTCCCCTACCCCATGTTTATTCCCAGTCTTGTTGATAAAGTGATAAATTTTGTTGAAGCACCAGCAATTTTTTTTAAAAAAAAATAAAACCATAAAGAAATGCATAGCCTGCAGCATTTAGTATATTGGTGGTTGTCTTTTGTCAGGCTAAAATAAAAGAAACCTACTGTATATACTCGACTATAAGTCGACCTCATGTATAAGTTGAGGGCAGGTTTTGGGGCTAAAATTATGGATTTTGACATGGTCCATGGATAAGTTGACGGTAAAACCTAGGGTCATGCAACAAAGGATCTAAATGATGAAGCAAAGGAAAATGATGCCAAAGAACCTACAAAATTCTGGCAGGCACAACTGTTTGTGCTCACCCTAAAGGCTGGATGGATGAGAGCCGCAATTATTTCCTTGAGAGATTAGAGGAGGATCAGTGCTTCTGGACACATTACACTCTTCCCTTTCACCAGAGGATGGTTCCCTTTTCTATGAGCTAAAGTACAGTATTTACATTGGCCTGTGGATAAGTTGACCCAGGTTTTTCAGGTCAATTTTTTAATTAAAATTTCTAGACTTATACATGAGTATAGGGGCTTTGCAGACCGGCACAAAGGGCCAGCCTAGGGGTGGAGTTGGGTGGGGCAGCTGCACGCCAGCCACCTCGACTCCACCCCACCCCCGTCCTGACACCATGTGGCATCAGGACGCCATCTTGGCGCAACATGCACACGCTGTGCCAAAAAGGTGCAAAAAAGCTGCCGCAGCTGAAAGTATGGCCTTTTGCTGCCCCCAAGAGGTGTGGCATTTTGCCACTCTTTTGGGGGCAGCAAAAAGGAGGATCGGGACCATGGCATGCAGTTGCTGTCGCCCCGATCCACTGTTCCCAGGGGCGGCTCTGTGCCGCCCCTTTCGGGCTGTCTGCATCAGCCCTATATACTCTTTTCCTTAACCTTTTCCCAACTTTGGGAAGCAAACTGAAGAGTTTAAAAGTAATGAAGATGTAATGTGCAAATGAGACGTGCACTGGGAAAGTATGCATCAGGCAGCTACATTCAACAGAGAGCCAGGATTGGCTCAACTACCCTCTTGAGTATATATTTAGTAGCAAATTTGGGTTTTCTGCCAGGTAGTATGTGAAACATTTCCTCAGAGATAGCTGCTGGCTTATCTCAGTATCCCCTTTCTTTTCATGTTCTACTAAATGGTTCGGAAGCCACCTAACTTTTTCCCACAAATTAGAGTTTGACATGTGGTAATGAGCAAGCAAATAGCAGCCAATTCTGAGCTGCAATGGCTGCTGTAAAATTTGGCCATTGTTCTTTACACATGATATCTCTATGAGCTACAAAACAAAGAGGGCTTTGTGGAAAAATATAGAATTTTAAGAGATACCTTGCATGTGTATGATTATATACTCTTTAACAACTTGGTCTTTATGCATTTCTCAAAAATATTGTCCTTAGAATGTAACCAGTTTTTCTTCCTTATCTCTGAAAGTCTGAAATATAATTCTCATTTAAAACAAAATTTATTTATTCCAGGTCTGATGTGGTTGTCCTGTGCTTTTCCATTGCTAACCCTAACTCCTTGAATCATGTGAAAACTATGTGGTATCAAGAAATCAAGCACTTCTGTCCTCGTACACCTGTTATTTTGGTTGGTTGCCAATTGGATCTTCGATATGCTGATCTAGAAGCTGTAAACCGAGCCAGAAGGCCATTAGCAAGGTAAAGCTGGCTAACGGAATAAATAACATACCCACTTGACACTATTTGTATATGTTTAAGCTTCTGTCTTCCACAGAGCTTGCAGGAAAACAGTCTTTTGACCCACAGCTCTGAGTAATCCCCTTTCCTTGGAGTTTGGGAGCTGTCGTCCAAAAAATTAATTTTTCCAAGCTCTGGTCTTCTGCTATCTGAAAGTATTACATGAATGGAGGAACACCTCCCCTTCTTATGTCCCTGTTAGATTGCATTGCCTCTTAATGCCACAGTAAGAGACCCTGCCTCTGTGAATTTATCTCTTAAAAATCTTTTAGACTGCTGGCCATCACCATACTGCTTGGCCATAAAATCCATATAATTAGCTGTGTGTTGTGTGAAATTGTCCTTCTATAATCAGATTCAGGAGAATCTTGACCTTACCTGAGTTTGGTGATTGCCACTGTAAAATAAATATTAACAATACGAACTGGCTTTGCCATTGCACTGCAGTTCATTTAATCTCTTATTTTTTGCAGAACTGGTCACTCTTAAAGGGAAAGAATTTAAACCAGCTAAAATGAAAATGCCATTAGTTACAGCTGTACTTTCATGCTGGCAGATAAAAAGATTGTACCATTCTTCAGCTTTTGTGAAAAATTTGCCTAAAGTTTTAAAATGTTGTACTGATTGGGAATGTTACAATGTTTTCAGTACACTGGACTCTTAGTATCCACTGGGGATTGGTTCCAGGATGCCTCGTGGATACCAAAAACCATAGATGCTCAAGTCCTATTAAATACAATGGCATAGTAAAATAGAGTCCCTTATAAAAAAATGGCAAACTCAAGGTTTGTTTTTTTGGAACATCTCAACTTGTGGATGGTTGAATCTATGGATGAAGAACCCATGGATACAAAGGGCCAACTGTATTCTCATTGTAATTACAGGATTTATATGTATGCATTTTTAACTGATAGATTAATATGCTAAAATACTATGATTAAACAATCTACAATTTGTTCAGTCACACTGCAGTTCTTCCCAATATATGTTAAGGGATGTGAATAGTTAATAAATAATTAAAAGGACAAATAGTTAAATTACTTTCAGGGCATGTCTACTTAGGCCATTTGCATCTGTTTCCTGCCACCCTGTCCACAATGTACACACGAGGCCAGGCCTAAGGCCTGATTTGAGTGCGGATTGTCTTCACATAGGAAGGCCAGTTTTGCACTGAATTTAGGCTGTACATGCATTAATTCAGTTTTAAAACCCCTCACCATTTGCTCCAGATTTTCCAGGAATATTCAGAGTGATGCTGGGTGGCTGTTTACACACGTCTCTCTGTGCCACCCACCAGCACGAGTCGCTCCATATGAGGTCACAACAAGGCACACAGCCATGTGATCAACACTGGGCACTTCATTTTCAACCTCAGAGAGAGTGACCCATGGTGGGTGGCATAGCGGGATGTGTGTGTAGACAGCTGCCTGGCATTATTTCAGAGTACCTAGATAACGGGGGATTGAAGGCAGCCAGTATGGACTTGCCCTTACTCTGGGACTATTGTTATGAAACAGTAACTCCAAAACAGCATCAAGCAACTTTTAAAGGCATCTTCTTACATTAAAAGCTCAACCAAAGGTGAGTTAGGAAATAATTGCGGCTGTGAGCAAACCAAATCTACATCCAGTGAACTTTAGAATATCTGTTGAAGGATGGGAAAGAAAAGAAGTGCAGCTGAGATTAATCCAAGAGGTGTTGCTTTGAGGGGATAGTAAGGATGCACCAATGTAATTAGATGAGACCTGTGGGCTACATGTAGTTCATTTATGCTAGTTTGTTTGTTTAATTCACAGACCTATCAAAAGAGGAGACATTTTACCACCAGAAAGAGGCAGAGAGGTTGCAAAAGAGCTTGGAATACCATATTATGAAACTAGCGTATTTGACCAGTTTGGCATCAAGGATGTGTTTGATAATGCAATCAGGGCTGCCCTGATCTCCAGGAGGCACCTACAGTTCTGGAAATCACATTTGAAGAAAGTTCAGAAACCTTTACTTCAAGCTCCATTTCTACCTCCAAAGGCACCTCCTCCAGTCATCAAAATCCCAGAGTGTCCTGTCACCAGTATCAATGAAGCAGGATATTTACTGGACAATCCATTGTGTGCGGATGTCATGTTTATCCTTCAGGAACATACTCACATTTTTGCTCATAAGATCTACCTAGCTACCTCCTCCTCAAAGTTTTATGACCTTTTTCTAATGGAATGTGAAGAAACCCCAGATGCACCTGAAGCACATTGTAATAAAGAAAAAGCTGGTAGAAACCTGGTGGACAGTGCATCCAGCCTTGAAACTGATGATAGTAGTGAGATTGCAACCTTAAATTCTCCAAACACCAAACTGATTTCATCAACAGAAGGTGGTAATCCTTTAACAAGGTTAGAGCTTGAAGCAGGGGAAGCCAGTTGCCTGAAGCAAACACCAACATTTTGGGGCAAAGGGTTTGTTAGCATGCATAAAGAGATGCAAGTCAACCCTATTTCAAAGAGGACGTGTGTGGTGACAGTAGTCAAGATAGATGCTTCTGTTCAGCCTGGACCTTTTAAAACTGTTTTGCAGTTTTTATACACAGGGCAGCTAGATGAAAATGAAAAAGATCTCACCAGGGTAGCTCAGATTGCTGAGATATTGGAAGTATTTGACTTGCGAATGATGGTGGAAAACATTACAAATAAGGAAGCCTTCATGAACCAAGAAATTACAAAGGCTTTCCATGTCAGAAAAGCTAATAGGATAAAAGAATGCCTCTGTAAAGAAACATTTTCTGGTGAGTATGCTGGGACACCACTGGTTATCCCCATGAATTAATCCAAAACAATCCTTCAAATAATAGTTCCAGTTGCAAAGCAATTCATAATACTTAACATGAGAGCCCAGATGAGTCATGCAAAAGTCTTTCAGGAAGAGCAGGTCTATTGTGTGGTCCCATGGAGGATGTCAAAATGAAATGGGGTTCGTATTGACTAGTGCTCAGGAAATTCACATGAGCAAGGCAACTAACAAAAACATGAACTCATACGTTATTGCCAGGAAGTGGCAATTTTGAGTGGAACTGTGCTGGCTCATGCACTGATTCTTCCAGAGACGATGGTTCCTCAGCTCTGCTCCATGTGAAGGACAGATTGTAGTGTGTTTGAATCAGGTTATTGTGGTGCAGTGGACAATATTATTACACATGAATGTGGGATATCCAGGTATAGGTCCCTCTTTAGCCATGTACACTTGGTGGCCTTGGACACATCTCTCTTGCCTCAGTTTGATGCCTGTTAAACAGAAATACTAATAAACTATCAGGCACGGGGGTGACATGAGGGCAATAAAGTTCTTGGCACTTTATTATTATTTTTTCTGCTTATAATAAGATCCAGTGTGGTATAGTGATCTGAGTGTTGGATTAGGATTTGACTGATTTGATTAGGTTAGACTGAGAAGTAGTAACTGATCCAAGATCATGCTATGCTCTTTGTGCATGAATTGACACTCGAACCCAGTGCCTAGATCAAGTTGGCTGTTCCAGCTAGAACAGA
>JAIPUX010001880.1:12179850-12203398 GCA_020142125.1 Phrynosoma platyrhinos | reverse complement strand
TAAGTACTTATCGTTAATGAACTATTAGAAGTATTAGTTATAGGTTGTGAAATGAGATGGCAATTAACAACTTCCTTTTTATATTTTATTGTAAGATGTTTATTTGTAAATGTAAATAAAATTATTAAAAAAAATTAAAGTGACCAGCCCCTAGCTGTTAAGTATCAACAAGGTGGCTGCATCACACGCCCTTGAGATCATGCCCAAGGGTTTGATCTTTACTTGCCCCAGACCGAATATAATATCAGTCAGACTTCTCTGTTGTAGAAAGAAGGGGACATTTACCATCCTGATGTACATCTGGGTAACACCTAAGCAGTAAGCAGCTTTTGTGTCCTGAAGATGTGTGGGCGTTGGGCAGATGTTGTAATCCAACACATTCAGAGAGTGTTTCAGGATGGCTGGTCTTCACCATACTCCCCCCTGCCATATTCATGTTCCAGTGACTTAATTTGAATCAAAACCAAGCTTCATTCATTTCACTTGATTTGAATGAAAACCAGGCTACTACAAAGCCAGCCCTGTATTCAAATGGTCTCCAATTTTATGCATACCAAACCATGATTGTTCAGAATATCAATTAAAAATAAATGCATCCTTGAATGTGGAAGTTTTGAAAAAGCCAACAAAACCTTATGAATAAACAATTTATTTTTATTTTATTTCATTACTAAAATATACCCAAGTGGAGTAGTGTAAAGCTGGTAACAGTACAGAAAAAGAATATGCACTTTATCTGAACTAATGCCTGTTCTTTAAAGCAAGAGTGGGAACTCAGTGCAGCCTTGATTAATTTTTTTATGAACCCAAATACTTGGAATAATTTTCTAATCATTCATCATAATTTAGCCATAGCACCCTTGCTTTCGGCTTACTATTGAGAGATGCACCCACATCAAAGGGAAATTATTTGCCTCTGCATTGCTGTGTCTCAGCATCTCTCTCTCTTTTTGTATTTAATATTCTAGAAGACTGCATTCTACTTATTTTTTCCTCGTTATTTTTAAAACAGCAGTAAGCATAATTCTTTCCCCTGAGGCACTCTCAGCAGGTGGTTCATTAAAAATACATACCTTGATTTTTAGTAAGCAGTGTTCTACAACAAGAACATATATTCATTTTCTGCAATCTGCTTCCTAATTATAAACCCTAATCGCCTGTGTTCTTCATGGAAACCTTAAATATTAATTGCAAAGCCTTGGATTTGCATAACACATGTAATGCCATATCTGAGATCTTTAAGTTCAAAAATTATAGTGTGGATATGGAAATAAAATGGATAAGTTGCTGGTTCTAAGGCGTGTATGGCACATAAACACTGAGAAAATTTGACATAAATATAATGAGCTCCTTCTAATTTATTACTTGTTTTGAAATTCTACAGAAAGAACTTTCTTCTTCTTCTTCTTCTTCTTCTTCTTCTTCTTCGCAGCAAAAAAATCATGCATTTTCACTTAATCCTTGTAATAGCCAATAGCAATGACAAAAGCTGTCTCCAGGGTTCAAATCATCATTATCATCATCATCATCATCACCTGCTGCTGCTGCTGCTATGTGCCTTCAAGTAATTTCTGACTTATGGTGCCCCTGTCATAAGATTTTCTTGGCAGAATTTGTTCAGTCTGGGTTTGCCCTTGCCTTCCTCTGAGGCTGAGAACATGTGAGTTGCCCATGGTCACCCAATGAGCTTCCATGGCTGAGCAGGGATTCAAATCCTGGTCTCTCAGTGTCCTAGCCCAGCAGACAAACCGCTACACCATGCTGGCTCTTTCAAACCTGTTCTGCTCTAGATTAAAGTAGTCCAGGAGATGATGGGTGTTTGCCCCCTTCTAGTGGCAGCTACACATTACTCTTTTTTCTTTTGAACAGTTGACCCCAAATATGCCCTTTGCAAAGAGGCTCCAGTTGATTTTTGTATTTAATAGGCCTCAGTCCCTTGAGAAAATGATTGTAGCTCTTCTAGTAATTACCTTTGTTACCCCGTGAAAGAAATACTTTGGCTCAAAACATTTAGGAACGTAAATTATTTGTTTTTAAAAATTACCGTATTTTGGATCACCACTGGCCAAATATATACCAGGATTATTTCCTATATATGCTTCATATCCCATTGCTAGTTCTGCCCTCTGGAAAAAAAATCCACATACTTTTCAGCAGCATTGCATTCAGGATTCACTGTGGCTCAGAGTTTTTCTTTAGGACTTTGAAGACGAAGTAGTATTTTGCAATTACCTTTGTTACCCTAACCACATGGAAGAAATACTTTGGCTCAAAATACCTAAACTCCTTCATCTCATGCCTACAGCTAGCCCCAGATTTGAAGGAGCCATTGCCAAGTGCTCTTGATGGACCCTTCCTATATATGAATGTTCATGAAGAGGTTAGTATATTGTGTGACAGAGCAACAGGCTTAAAAACAACAACTGTAGACATATTTTTGTTATACCAGTTACTTTGTTTTCCCTTCTCAATGCCCTGTGTCCCATTTATTGTAGGGAGAACAAAATGGCAGTTGCCAAAGCTAAATCTGCTGGAGTGGTGTTGTATGGAGTAAAATATCAGTATGGTGGTCCCCATTGGAGCATTGGCAGAGGCTCAAAGATGCCATAAACTGACTAGCTTGTGCCTCTCCAGGACAAAAGCCAACATGGCAACTCTCCTCCTTGTAACCAGAACAATCCTGTCCCCCCATTCCAGTGATTCCCAAACTTTGGTCCTCCACATGTTTTGGGACTTCATTGTCTAGAAGCCCCAGCCAGCTTGGCCAACAGTCAGCACTTCTGAGAGCTGAAGCCCAAAACATGGAGGTCTAAAATTTGGGAACCTTTGCCCTATACTTTTTTTTAAATTGGCTGGGGCACATTTTTCCCCAAATGTTTATGTGAAGTGTTTCCTTGAGAAAAACGTTCACAGGTAAAGGAAACTGTGTGCACACATGACCTTACTCCTTTTTTGTTTTGACTTGAAAGCAAATTTTAACACTTTCAAATCAAATCTGCAGACATTGGTAGCATTTCCTGGCTATTTAATTTCTAGACAAGCTTCTCATTTCATGTAGTCCCAGTAGACTAGAAAATAAATGTGCATGCTAATGAGACTGGATATGTTACCTTTAAATGTGGAGGAGCTCAAGCTCACTCAAGGCAGTTTCTGCAAGCCCTGCCAACAATAAGTGTAGCTGGAGTTCAAACATCTATTCTTGTGGTGCATATTATCCCCTTGATAGGTAAGCAACCGCAAGGCAGTAGAGGAGCAGTTGGCTATCTGTAGCTATCTGTACCAGGGTGACTAGATTCCTCCTTTTCCAGGACATGTCCTACATTTCAACCTTCTGTCTAGGACAAATTTCAAAATGTCCTATTTTGAGCACAATTAAGAAGAATTAATTTATATTATTTATTTTAGCTTTTCTTTTGTAAGGTCCTACATTTGCTCAAATGTCCTACATTCTGTGGTGCTTTGTCCTCTTTTGTGGTTAAGGCATCTGGTCACCCTGTATCTGTACCCTGTAGTGGGGGGATTATCTAGGAGACATCACCATGGTCTCTGTATACATGCCTCCAAAGTTTGGAAAATGTAACTGCCATCTTCTTTCTGCCTTACTTGGAGGTTTACCTTCACCCTTTCATATTGGAGAATACTGGGAGGATCCTCCTATGCAGATCCTCACTTTGGGGTTAACTTGCAGTTGCTTACTAACCATATGGCAAATCACTCTGTCCTCAGATCTGAACCAGAGAGTATGTCTATCCTTATTAAAATGGCAGCAGCATCAGTTTTTATTAAATCGAGTGTATTCTATACCTCACATTAGAAAGCAATATGAATGAATGTGATTCTTATATGAGGTTGACAGGAGGCATTAATCCAGGGGTAGGTAACCTTTCCCCTTTAAGGGTCGAGGGACTTCAGCTCCCAGAATCCCAGGAGCTATTGGCCAACATGGCTGAGGCTTCTGGGAGCTGAAGTCCCTCGGCCCTTAAAGGGGAAAGGTTGCCTACCCCTGCATTAATCAAAGCTACTTAAATTCTTCTCTGTGTTTGGATATACTGTGATCTTCACATCTCTCCTGTAACATAGTGCTTTGCTGAAAAGTCTTCATAATTCTGTCACTGAAAGAGAAAGAAAATTGCTTCCCATCCCTCACCATTTCTTTCTCTAATTACTGTAAAGGGTATTGGATGAGCTGAGAAGAACTGAATGTTGGCCTTCTACAAAAATTGTTTGTATTAGTAAGAGAGGCTAAAGTGCCAGAAAAGTGCTAGAAGTTTAACTGTGCCATAGGAATTGCACATTGTGCTGCTAGGAGTCTTCAGTTTTAGTAGGCCCCTTGGATTTGCCATTAACATTT
Organism: Phrynosoma platyrhinos; assembly: GCA_020142125.1. Taxonomy (NCBI): domain Eukaryota; kingdom Metazoa; phylum Chordata; class Lepidosauria; order Squamata; family Phrynosomatidae; genus Phrynosoma; species Phrynosoma platyrhinos. Next base: position 12,199,047 of record JAIPUX010001880.1, on the reverse strand, counting down.
TATGCACTTCCCAAAGATACAAGAATAATACTTCTCCATACTATTTTGGAGATAATTCTGACTGTTCAGCAGTGCTTATTTCTCAATATACAAGGGCGATACTTAAGGTAATAGAAAAGATATAAATGATCTCTTATTAGTCATATTTAAAGGGTATTTACATGTCTGATAATGCATAATAAATGTCCCTGAGCAGTACAGAACTTTTTACAGATAACAATTGGTCTTGTAGCACCAAGCACTAGTAGAATCACCCTTCTCAAATGTGACCATCTCCTTTCTCATGGGAAAAAATATGGTCCTTCACGTAGCTCATGCAGCGTATAAGGGGTTGACAGCTCATAACCAGCTCCTTCAGTTGTTCCCAGAAATATATATGTAGCTACTGAAGCTGTCACAAAAGGAAGTTGTCTGTTCCCTGTAGTTGGTACTTTCCAGTACTTTAGCCACAGCATTCTGGACTAGCCAAAATTTACAAACAATTTTCAAAAGCTTCACTTGGCTTTTACCCTGATGCCAGTTTACTACTACCTGAAGACCTTTTTAATTTCAATAATTGTATGGTATGATTGTAGTTTAATCCGTAGCCCCATAGTTTCTTTGATCTTTGAGGTTTGGTGGATTTAAGGGACTGCTTTACTCTAAAAACCTACCTCTTAAGCCAGGCATTGTCCCAACCGGAGGGTGCGTAATTGCTAGTAATTCTACTGTGCTTCTGCTTCAGGACATTACAGGGCTATATCATTTGTCCTAATTGTTTAGAGGCATCAGAACGATCTGTCTTTAGAAATGTTCTCCAGGGCTATCTCTACAAAATCACAACTCTCAATCAAAGGCTTTCTGCCAATGTTGGGATGAAGTGTACCTTCAAATTTCATTCAGAAAAAAAAAGACCCAATGTTCTGGAAGCACTGGTGTATTTTTAGTTATTATGTAGAGTGGGATTGATACTTTTTCTCCATTGTGACTATTGTGCCCAGTTGCAATGTCCATAGCTATAATTGTTCCTCAGTTGGGTGAAATGTCATTGACAGTGCCTAGACAATTTGCAGCAGCAAAGACAGTTATTGAAAGCAATTGTCCTAGGAAAGGTAATACTGCGAGGTGCTGAAAAATAATCAGCATCCCAGAAAGAATCTCTGAATTATTTTTAGCTACACAGTGTTTATATTAAGGTTAAGAATGAGCTAATGCAGAAGCAAAGTCCAAAAATGACAGTGTGAAATGACTTTGACATTGTGTATATTCATTGTTCCTATATATTTCTCCATCTTAGAAAAGATCAAGGGTTTCTTTTTCTTTTTCTGTTCCCATCTGTCATCTGATGAGTATATACACCTGCTTCTGTGGGTCTGCACACATGTACACTGGTAAGGTCTTTGATTTGGATGGAAATCAAGTCAAATTTATGTGTGTTTCTCTGTCATTATTCCCTAATTTAGTCAGTGGCCTACTATGAATAGCCCTCTCCTTAGGGTTTCAGTCTCTGCCATCTCAGCCCTTGATGGGACATTTAAAAAGAACCCCTGTGGAAAAGAAAATGTGCCTCTGGTACACAGAGAGACAATCTAGGTCACTGTCTCTTCAGTCATCTCTTACAGGAGAACATTTCTATTTGATATTATACAGTAGGGGGTAATGATCAGAATAAAATAAAATTTACCCTGTGCAATGAAAACAAATACCTACCAAGTGGTTAGTTTTGTTGTAGCAACAAAGAAGCTGACGTCGCAGCTGAGTGCAGCCAGCTTTGCTGTCTTCCTTCATGGGCTTGGCTTTCGCACATGAGATGTGGGAGCCAAGGAAATTCAACCAATGCTCAAAGTGGTTCTTAAAGTGCCAATTGAGTATGTCCAGCTTTGCTCCGTCCTCACTTTTCCTGCACAGGTTGGGATAGGTGAATGAAGCACACTCATCTACCACTTTGGGTTTTGTCCAAGTCCCTAGAGTCAGGACCCACACAGCTCCAAATGCACTGAATGAGCAGACCTGATTTTGCTCCTCCCTCGTTTTCTACTTATCCCCTTGTGTAGGAAGCAAAGGAGAAGAAAAGCATCTGAGCTACAACTGAATCACTTTTGTACCCTTCTAAGGGGGAGGGCCTTTAGCAGCCCCAGGGAACTCACAGGATATATATATATAGTAGGGAACTCAGTGGAGCAGATTAAAGTCCCCAAATCAAGGGTTCCCCATTTCTGCTTTGGATAAAGATTTACATGTGTAGTTTTTCAAGAGCTTAAATAATCTCAAGTAAAATGTGTGCAAAGGAGGAGAATTTACAGGAATCTGAACAATTTCTGTAGAACTATTCTAGTGCAGTCCTTTGCATGGGAACTCCTAGCTTTTATTGAAAGCTCTATCTGGCATGGGTGAACCTTCAGCTCCAATATGTCTGCCATCTGGGCAGTCCTATAACTCACTGGTGGTCAATCTCTTTTGTTAAGTGTGCCATAAATCAAGTCCATCTTATGCAATAGAGCAAATCTGGTTTGTACTGCATGATATAACCTTATTTTCTGGTGTATAAGACTACTTTTTAACCTGCAAAATCTGGGGTTAAAGTGAGGGGGTCGTCTTATACGCCGGGTATAAGGAGGTTCATGATAGGTTTGCTTTAGGGTCATCATCATTTGGAAATGACTTGAAGGTGCACAGCCACAACAACAACAGTTTTGGAAGTCATACTCTTCCCAAACTCTATATTTTAACTGGAAAAGTGGGGGGTCGTCTTATACGCCCAGTCGTCTTATACGCCGGAAAATACGGTATGCCACTCTGTGTGCCTTGGTGTGATTTTTGCCTCTATAGACTACTGAGCCATACCAGAAAGCAGTAGCTTTTTCCATTTCATTCCCATTCTCTTAGTCTCCATTTTTGCTCTGATAAGCTGGGACAAATTATGTTCACAAGACTAGGCACCTACGGATCTTGATACAAGATACAGAGCATCCTGTCCTCTTTGCCTTGGGTATGTGCACAGCCCCTAACTTCCTTGTATCATCATACAATCCAGACAACACCCAAACAATCCCATGCAGAGTCAACCATCTTTCTGTTCCAAAAAGTACAGTCACCTTTCCCATTTGTTCTCCTTGAAACCTTGCATTCAGGTATTAGCCTGTTAGTTGTTTTTCTGCAAACATAAATGGTGTTGGCTCTCTGAACTCTTCATTCTTCCTCATTTAGCCGATTCTAATGCTGCTACCCACATAGCACGCACAGTTTTTCTTCTCTGAGAGCCATCTCTCTTTCCTGGATTTTTTCCACTTCCAGAGAGGGATCCAGTAGGCAGTTGCTCTTCCTGACCCAACCTGGGACTCAGAATCTGCATACACTTCTCCAGGCACCAGACCTCTGAAGCCTTCAAGTAGCCATCAAAATGTCAGCTTTTATTCCTGCTCACACACTTTTGCAAGAAAACAGATAAACTACCAGATTTAGCTTTCTAAGAATCTCAACTTCCATTTAAATCATTTTTAAAAAATCAATGTTTGAGCTTTTGTCTGAAATGTCTGTTGAAATTTGAGAAGTGTGGATGAATAGGATTTCCAGTGGTCAGATGTTAGAGCATCACTGCTATAGTTATTTGCTTTTCTCTCTCATGACACTGGATGAAATTATTCTGAACAGTTGTTGTTTTTAAATAGAAAAGCAAAGTAAATAACACAAAACAACAGTTGTACCAATTTATGTGTGACCATTAGAGCCAGCATGACATAGTGGTTTGAGAGTTGGACTACAACTTTGGAGAGCAGGGTGTGATTCTCAGCTTGGCCCTGAAACCCACTGGGTGACCTTGGACAAGTCACATGCTCTCAGCCTCAGGGGAACACAATGATAAACTTCCTCTGAACAAATCTTGCCAAGAAAACCTCATTATAGGGTCGCCTTAGAGTCACCATGAGTCGGAAATGATTTGAAGGCACACACCACCATCAAAGTGAATGCAGGTTGCAAATGGGAGTGATTAGTGCAGTGTACATACATCACCACATATAGATTGAATGATTTCATTGGTTAGGAGCTGAATGGCTTTCCTTGCAATAAATAGCTTCTTCTGCTTTCACTCTAGTTTTTTCCTAGTTTTCTAGAAATACATGGAGAAAACAGCAACAGCCATAGGGCTGACATGTTTTGTTCTTAGCTGGAACAATTACCATTTCTGAATGTCTTAAAAACACCTTTTCTCTGCCCATTTCCAGGTTGTTCTTCCTAACATAAACAAGACCTCCATGCAAGCTGTTCTGGATTATCTGTACACCAAGCAACTATCATCCAGTCAGGAGTTGGACACGCTTGAATTAATTGCACTGGCAAACAGATTTTGCCTCCCACACTTGGTTGCTTTGGCAGGTAAGATTTCACAGCAATTCACAGGTGTTGCTAGCAACTTTTTTCTAGTGATGTTGAATTATTATATTATTTCTAGTGATGTTGAAAATTGTTTTTCATGATCTTTGAGCAAAAAACAGACATGCAGTTTTGTTTTCCAAAAGCAAATTAAAGCACACATTTTCATTGTTCTCTGTGCCCTGGTGGTGCAGTGGTTAAATGCCTGTACTGCAGCCACTCACTCATAAACCACAAGGTTGCGAGTTCAATACTAGCCAGGGCTCAGGCTTGACTTCGAGGTCATTAAAATGAGTACCCAGCTGTTGGGGGGCAATGAGCTTACAGTTGTAAACTGCTTAGAACTGCTGATCTCAGCGCGGTATAAAGCTGCTTTGCTTTGCTTTGCTTTGCTTTGCTTTAAGCAATTTAGCCCACTGAAAAGCTTGTACATGATTAAGGGAAAGAAAGTCAATAATATCTCCAAGTCATAGTGCCTGTTAGGCAACCTGATTACTCTTAATTGAATATTTAACTTTCCATTGTAAATTCTTGTTTTGAGAATCTAATAAGTGATCTTAAGCAATTTCAAATCAATCCAGTTCAAATATGTCCTGCATAAAAGAACAGTTCAACTTTACTTTTATTACTCTAATCTGATTTGGTTAATTACTGCATTATGTTGATAGTTAATTCTAAGAATTGCCAGTGTTGCTTCATTATTTGAAAGAGAATTGATTGGAGGCAAGATTACCCCGTAGCTTTAAAAATGAATCCACATGAGCCCCAGATTACAGTGTTGTAACTGTTTTCTCTCCCCATTTCCTGGGGCAGTTTTGTGATGGATAAACAACAGAGTTGATACAGAGACAGATGTGGACTATAGTTATTTTACAAAGTGTATTGATTTGTGTTCCTCTTCAACCATGACAGAACAACATGCGGTACAGGAACTTACCAAAACTGCAATGAGTGGTGTTAGCATAGATGGAGAAGCACTGTACTACTTGGAAATAGCCCAGGTTAGTGCCACCAGAACATTTATGTATTATTTGTGGCAATACCTTGAGGGAGCGGACCAGAGGATCTTTGGATCATGATTGTGTGTTTGGGAAGTTATTATTTCCAAAGATAAAAGGATATTTCATTTTTTAAAAAAAAATGTTTCTGTGATTTTAATTGTAATTTCTAAGGATTTATGAGAAACGCCTTCAGTATTTATAGTATTTACCCTCCAACTGTTTCTTTAAAAACCCCAATGTGGAACTGTACAGCATCAGCAAACATACTTCCCCATATCTCTTGTTTGCTGCAGAACTGAAGACATGGAAGATCTGGAGAGAAGAATCAGGAGGAAGCATGAGTATGCACACTCCTGAATTTTCCTCCAGTGGTCTCAGTCCTTGCTCTTAAGCACTGGGGTGTGGAGCTGGGGGATTATCAAATCTGTATTCTAGGCCTGCCTTCCCAAGCTGGTACCTTTCAAATGTGGACAACAACTCCCATTATCCCAGCAAGTATGGTCATGATGGGAGTTATAGTCTACCATTTCTGTAGGTGCTGTGTTGGAGAAGCCTGGCTTAGGGGTATCTGTAGGATTAAATTTCCCCTTTTTGCTCTTCAGTTCTGTGCTGTAGTATCTCTCCAGCTCCTGTGCTAGCAAGACAAAGTGAATACAGAAACCTCTGTTTGTCTCATGGCATGCGGTGCTGCCCCTATGTCACGTCCAGAATAATTTTCACAGAGCTTCTACTGGTCTGCTGCCCAGCTATTTTGTTTTGCATTGATTGGGAAGATCCAGTCACCATCTCTATTAATTTTGTCATCAGAATCAAATCTGCAACCTTCCTTTAGAACAGTGCACATCACCTTGGTCCAGCACATTTTAATGCTGTTACTTTTAGGTTCCTGAGACATTATACTTCCATTGTGCTGAACATCCTACTGTGTTTGTGGTGGCGCTAAACTTTCACGAATAGCTGACATGGCTCAGTTCCAGAGCACTTTTCTCTTGCCTTAACATCAAAATCATTCTGTAAACCCACTGTTAACTACACAGAATATCAATTCACTTGTCTTATTTTCCAGTTTCACAATGCTAACCAGCTGGCAGCTTGGTGCTTGCACTATATCTGCACTAACTACAACAGTGTTTGTTCCAAGTTCCGAAAGGAAATCAAAACTAAATCTCCTGGTAAGACTGCTTAGTGAGATTTTTTTAGTCCATTTTGCAATGTTTGTATGTGTGTTTTATTCTTTAGGCCTGTGCTTTAAACAAGCAAACAAAAAACCCAAGAATCAGCTGCACAAATCCAGATTTTATAAGGATTCAAACATTTCCAAGATTTGTAATGATTTGAAAGCAATGGAAAAGGATGCTTTCCATGAGTCACCTCTGCCTGTTTCCCACCCTTCCCAGGACCTCTGCAAGCTATACTTCCAGTTTCCAGCAAAAGTCTGATTTCTTTCTAAGGGTTTTGGGGAAATAAAACAATGTATGGAAAGCACCATATTTTACCCATGAATCATGTACCCCAAAAGCTTCCAGATTCATTTTTCTTTTTTTTTAAAAAAAATTGTGCAGTGATTCCATGTGTCACACAAAAGTTTCCATGAGCTACAGAATTCCCACCTCCTGGTATGGAGAATTGAGTCTTAAGTGAGACAACTGCCCTGTTAGCCAGATGTAAGTGATGTCTCTTTAAAATTCCCCAGTGCTATAGGAAGCAAAGCATCAACTGCTTCTCCTGATCATTCTCTCTCCAGTCTTGTAATTCCATCCCCCTCCCCACCTTATCATAGATGAGAAGAAGAATGACCACCGGGGCCAGGAGAGTGCATGTCAGAGGAGACACAGTTGCTCTATCATCCTCTGCACCAAGAGATCTAAATGTGTACATTTCAAGTCAGAGGGGTGAATCTACTCATCAGTTGGTTCCCATTTTTCCAACACTGAGTTTGTTCCATCCCCATTCTATATTGGATTGTGAATCCTTTATAAAGTCTCTTTGAAAAATCAGGCATACCTTTTTGCACACATACCAAAATTTGGATACCATACCACTGCAAATGCATGGTTCTTGTCTAATTTCAGATGCTAAGCAGGGTCAATCTTAGTTTGTAATTGGATGGAAACCATCAGGGATCTCAGGGTAGGCCGGGAAAGTGAGCAGGAAAAAAAATAACATGTTTGAGGTACATAAATGGGGTCTGATAATAGATTGAACTCACTAGTTTATTTAGTGGTGCAGTGCTAGCTTGGCTCTGGTTTTAATTAAACCAACTTTATATAGAATTCTTACAAAAAACATGCAGTGGCAGCAGTTGAGCAGCAAATGGCTCTGGCAGCCATATAGACTCACCAAAAAGGAACAATCACTATTTCCAAACTAGGTTTTGTCACATTTATTTTTTCCATCTTACTTTAGTCTGTGGCTCGGTGATGTGGTGACTCAAGTGGTTAAGACACTGACTCTGTTGATTACAAGATGGGCAGGTTGGCAGTTTGAGGCCCAAGCGCTGCATGATGGGTGAGCTCCTGTCACTAGTCCCAGCTTCTGCCAACCTAGCAGTTCGAAAGCATGCAAATGCAAGTAGATAAATAGGTCCCACTTCAGTGGGAAGGTAAACAGCGTTCTGTGCAATCATGCTGGCCACATGATCACAGAGTATTCTCTGACAATGCTGGCTCTTTAGCTTAGTAACAGAGATGAGCACCGCCCCCTATGGTTGGACACAACTTAACAACCTTGTCAAAGGGGAATACCTCTACCTTTACCTACCTTACTCTGGTCTGTTAGTGGTATCCTTTGTCAGCAGGGCATGTCTCAGTGTTTTAGAACATAGCTCAGAATGTTTGATTCTTGTTTAACTTAACTTAAAATCACTTAGAGCTTGTGACACTTCTAATGTAGAAGCAGACTTTTCCTTCAGCATAGCTCTATCTTACTAAGACCTGATGGTCACTTTCTGACCTTTCCTCTTTAGAAGGAATTCTGCCTGAAATGTCAGAAATCAGTCAGAGTTGACAGGACTAGGCTAGATGGACCAGTGGTGTGACTCAGGATTAGGCAACTTCCTATGTTTCTAAGAATATAATCCATAATGATGCTACAGCATATCAAACCACCATTAATACTCACCCACAGTTTCTATAAAATGTTTCTTCAGGCTAATCATACTACTTGCAGAATTCCCATGATTCCTAAGGCCAGAATTCAGGTTGGGACATCCATGCAGATGTGATTTTTGGGGGGGCTGTGTGAGATGGTATTTCTGTCCTTTCCACACAGAACCCAAAGCCCCTCTCCTGCCTTACTTTAAAGCCCCAAAACCACCACATACAGGCATTCTGTGCTTCAACAGGAACAAATAGGATCAGAGATGCATCTGCCAATCCCCTCCTCCAAGGTGGACACAGTGATTACAGCCCACAGCAGGCATGTCACATGGAGGCAGGATGAACAATTGCTTTTTCTTGTCCCTCACTGTTTGTTGATCTTGTAAAAATTTGCTTGATGTTGCATCTGTTGCTATTATTGCACCTGTATTCCTTTTATTTCTGCAGGATCTCATATTCCCATAAACTTGGAATTTCCCTTTAGAATTTACTGTTTTATATTTTTCATATATATTTTGGGGGGGAAACTGCTTATGATTTCTATGTCTGAGAATACAAATATCCAAAACTAGAGGCTGGAAAATCCAGTATGATAGATTTGCACTTCCATATATTCCCAGCCATGAGAACTAGAAACTGGACAGTTGTGGGGTGGAGTTGCTTGCTTGTTTTGTTCTAACAAAAGATGACATTTTCCAGAAATCCTGCACAGGATGACAGGTGCTTCATTCCATGAAATTTGCTGACACATGGCAGCAACATGGCATTAGCTATTCCACTTTTCCTAAGTAGTGCATGAAAACAGATACTTTTCCAGCAATTTGCAGAATGAAAATGTTTTCTAGTTACAGATTTCATTAGTTGCTTGTTTAATACAGATAATCAGGAATATTTTGAGAGACACCGCTGGCCTCCTGTCTGGTACCTCAAAGAAGAAGATCATTTCCAGCGGGTTAAAAAGGAAAGAGAAAAGGAAGACATTGCACTGAATAAACATTATTCAAGACGGAAGTGGTGCTTCTGGAATTCTTCCACAGTAGTTGTCTGAGGAAATGAGAGAGGCCTCTGTCAAGAGTGTGGCTTGAACTGGAAAACATTGTTTTCAGAGAAGTCTTACCATTCAAAACAGTGCTGCATTTCACAAAGAATGGTTCTTGTGCCATTGAAGTGAATGGGAGCTGAACAGATGGTGCTCTTCACTTAACTCCTGCTTGTTTCAGTGACACTTCCACAGGGAACATTCCTAGTGGAGGATGCAGAAGACAGTTTGAAATGATGGTTTTTCTTCCACCTGTGTGCATTTATGATTTCTAAGATCAACAAAGCACAAGCTCACCAGAAGTGAGTTTAAAACAGCTTCTTAAGCAATGTCTGTATTGTTTGTTGGTTCAGAAGTTAAAAGTACTGTATAAACTAATACCAATTTTCTCTTTTTTACATATACAAAACAATAACAAATCCAACATTAATTGTTCAGTCCCCTAAGTGGAACATATTTTTATACAATTGCTTGTGTGAAGGTCTTAAAATTTCTGATAATTTCCTTTCACAGATTGCAAAGTAACTTTGTAAATAAGTCTTTAATTTAGATAAGCCGTCTTTCCCCCATCAGCCATCAGTACAGTAAAATAAAAAGAACATCTCTAATGAGCTTCGCTGATTAAAAAAAAAATTGCCAGCATAGCAACAAACCAACTTTTGCTAGGCAACTGACTCTCCCACTTTCTAATTACTACCTATTCAATAATAGATTCAGTAATGGTGAGATTATTCTTTCTTTATTCTGTGTAACGGGATGTAACAAGATCCAGCACCAACAAAGTTATGCACAATTTACGTTGCTGATCGTTGATAAATATGAAGTATAATTTCCCTTTTTTGATGCCTGATAGCATATATTTTACCTTTGTTTGCCATGTAAGGGTAGAAAGCAATAGCCACATGGAACAACTCCTTCTTTATATATTTCTCAGATGTTGTTTTCACAGATCATCTTAAACTAGTTAGAAGACCTTGTTACATTTGTGTCTTTATTCATATTTTCTTAAGGAGCTAAATCCAAAAAGGAGTAGCACTCTCAAGTTGTATGGATGATTTCTTTCAAGTTATCTACGTCTCTTCATGGAAGAAACTTTTCTGTATTGAAAAATATCTGCTTCATTGTGAATATTTACCTGTCAAGGGCTGCTGAGATTAGTCTTTCTCTTCCATTTTCATCATTATGCTAACAAAGGACAACCATTCCACCTGCATTGTAACCAACACTGATCTTCCCCCAAAATAACCCCTTAGCTGTGGAATAGTCTTGATGGTAGCCAGTGGTAGGCAAGAGTACCATGCATAAATGCTCTTACCATGCAATTTCATCCATTTATATGTATGTGGAGTGGGCATGTCAGTGCCACATGGCAGGTACACCACTGCGGTGCTAACTCTGTGAGAATGAGCCAACTGTATGCTAAGAATATCTTAACAGATTGTTCATGGAATGTTTACACAGGTTTTTGTGAGCATAATAGATTTCCTTTCTCTCACTCCCATCTTGGAACTCTTCAGTTCTATAGCACTAGAATGTGCATTCTAAATAATGACCCTTACATTTATCTGTAAAACAATTAAAATCCATAATCAGCAAGCTTCCAACCCAGTCCCCTGCTCTTGAACCATAATCAACAAAGATGCTTCTTATTGGATAGAGGACTCAAATAATTTTGTTTTCTCTCTCTTATACAAACCATTTTGTCTTGCAGTCTGTGGTCATTCATGGCTTATCTCTCTTTTCCTCCCCTTAGCATTTGTCCTGACAGAGGTGAATCTTGAATTCCATATTAAATGGGATTGTGCCTGGTGGCTCAGTGGTTAAATGCCTGTACTGCAGCCACTCACTCATAGACCACAAGGTTGCGAGTTCAATACTAGCCAGGGCTCAGGCGAGACTCAGGCCTGCCTCCTTCCGAGGTCGCTAAAATGAGTACTCAACTGTTGGGGGGCAATGAGCTTACAGTTGTAACCTCTTAGACACCCCATAGCACGATATTAAGTGGTATGTAAATGAAGCTGCTTTGCTTGCTTTGCATTGTTTTTCTGAAATTGATAAAAGCTGATGTAGATGTTATCTTCTCTAGCACTCAGCTGCTTTGGTGCAGTAAATTTCTAACCTCTGTGCTGCAGTGTTACCATCTGTCAGTGTGATAGCTGTTATCCTAGTTGGTGCGCCAGGCCAGCCCAACTATATTGGCAGGGCTGGTGGCAGAAGGAGAGCAAAACTGTGAGTTCAGCAACCAAGAAAGAAGGAAGGTCATGGAGAAACAGGCTGCTTGGCAGATTTTGTCAGCCTTCTTCCTATCACCATTGCCAGCACTGCACAATACTAGAGAAAGGTGGAACTCCTTGCCCTAGCACATCAACAGGATTCTTAGAGGATTCCATGTGACACAATTGTAAGTTGCCCAGCCATCATGAATATGGAGAATGGGAGAGAAAGCCAGCAAGGTGATGAATCCACATTGGGAGATGCATATGATTAGATCATAGAGTAGAGTGGGTAGTCACTATGAGCAGACCGGAATAAGGGATATTCGTCATGAATTTTGGAAGAAAGAGAGGATGTGATTAAAGAGCTCTGGACATTTATCTTTAAACTTTCTATATGTTTTTTGGGGGGTAGATGTCCATTGCTGTTCTATTCAGTTGTTTTTCCAAGTGTTTCAACTACAACAGTGGTCTGTTTCACACTTCACAACTATAGCGCTTAAGCTGCCATGGTTCCTTCTTGTGGAGTGCTGGCATTAGCAGTTTAGGGGGATATTTAAAATCCTCAGCCAGAGAGTGCTAGTGCCTCACCAAACTACAAATCTCAGAATTCTGTACAGTGCAGCCATGGCAATTAAAGTGGAATTACAGTGCTAGAACTACAGTGTTAGTGTTAGTTGTTTATTCCCATTCCCATTATTCCCAGTGTTAGTTGCTTATTCCCATTCCCGAAATCTCTCACACACGGTATACCTACAAACATAACAATTAAGTTCAAACCCCACTGCTTAGGTCAGGAAGACTTGCACAACTTCCCATCCAGCTTTCCAAAATGATTCAGGTTCTGGGTGGCAGATGTTACACCCAAGAAAGTAACTGCATAGATTAGCATATGAGAGATTCTGTTACTGCAGTGATGGCTTATGTAGATGATTAAAAATCTGGCTTCATCAACCAAATGAACATCATTGTACTGTGACAAAGGGCTATAAAGAGAAAACCGGTTGCAAGTCTATAGATTGAAGGTGAGCAATCATGAGAGTTAGGATGGAATAGTTAATAAAAATTAAATTGCTGTCGTTCAGGTTTGCATTTCACACAAACAGAGGGTGTGGGTCAATTTTTAAAGCATAAGGTACATCTGAGACGAGGAAAATACCAGACTGCCCCACCCAGAGCTTTGAAAATTCACATTTAGAACTACAACTTCCAGAATTCCCAGCCATTCCAGCTACTGGATTCTGGAAGTTGTAATTCAAGAAGTGAGTTCTCTAAGATCGGTTCTTAACCTGTGGCATGCTTTCTGCAGATGTAACATGCTTTCTGCAGATGTAACAACTCTTCCTAATGGAAGTAAGGAAGGAAGTAGGCTGAGCTCAGTGAAAATGTCTTATAGAGAGACAGCCTAAGGGATATAAACATCAAGCAGATAGCAGAGTTGTGCCTCCCTTGATCTTTTCTCTGTATACAGTTGGGGCAGATCAGAGTTCAAACAAATGAGCTTGTCTGTACCATTACATGTAGGTTGAACCTCAGTTGTAAAATGTCAGTAGACTGTAATTTATGAAATATTACTATGAGGTTTTACGAAACCAAAGCTACTCTTACGATTGTAATCTTGCCAAACTGACATGGACATGCATAAATGAACCAGGAGTATATGCAATAATAACTAGCTGTATTAGTTATCAGCTACTATAACCAAGTGGCTGGTTCATTTGGTTTAATTCTGCCTATGGCCTTTAATCTTGGTGAGGGTGAGTGGGTTATTTTTGTTTTTATTTTGCAAAAGAAAAACCTTTTTAAAAAGGGACCTCAATAAAATTGTTTAGCTATAAAAATGTCTCTTGGTTGATTGGTGTAGTATCTGGTAGTAGCATAAATATTTGCAAAAGTGTGTTTCTCTCGAGAATATGTAGCCACAGAATAATGAATGTGCCTATTCCAGCATAATTTCTTGTTATGGCAGCAGAAGCAACACATCAGCAACCTGATTCTACATGTTTGCACACAATCCTCTCCCCCAACTTGTGCAGTACAAAATGTCTAAAAAGACCTCCACAGAAACTGAGATGTGGTGAAGGGACCAATTAGATGTGAACCACTGTTGTGCTGAGGTGCCATCAGGTATCTCTGGGTCCTTGAGCCTGATGTTTTGCTCAGCGTGTAGATATCTCAGTCTTGCTCTTGTATGTGAGTCAATATGTTACCTGTGCAAGTTGGCAACTCTAGCAATTCCTGGCCAAGATCTTGCATCAGAAGCTATGGTTTGTAACTTTACTAAACAGAGCTCTGATGCTGACACTATCCCACTACACAACAGGGGCTTCCATTACACTTTGGGGCACATGGAGCATTGGGACATGGTGAGCATTGGGATTGTGGCAAAGTAATCATGCTGCTGGCTCTGCCTGTGCAATGGCCCCGTGGTATTGCTACATTTCTGCTCCCCTCTTGAGAACACAAACTGAAATGTTGCAATTGCATTGTATGCAATTCTAAGTTGGATTATGATGATGTAACTTCCCAATAGGATGGCAGATCTTGTATCCAGCTTTTATCCAACTTTTTTGTAAGTCTAAATTTGGGGTCAAAATCAAGAGCCAAATTCAGCATCTAGGAATTATGTTTCTCTTTTTATATCAAGTCCTGGGCTGAATCCACCCAGGAAAGCATGGGACTACAATCTGGATATTTGGGTTGCTGCCTCACTCACACATTGTTTCTTCTGCTACTTATTCACACAGAACTGACATGACACCAAACAGTATTTATTCAAAATAATTTAGCAGCAGCAACAAGAGAAGGAGAAAGCACAATTGCTTCTTTATTTATTTAATATTATTTATTATATTAATTTGTATCCTGCTTTTCTCCCAAAATTGGGACCCAAAGAGGCTTATAGTCTAAAATCTTAGAATTAAAAACTTACAAAAATACAATTAAAAACTTACAAAAGTGACTATTAAAATAAAATTAAACTGCTGCAAAATTAAAACAGATCAATTGTTTAGATATAGAATATACTTTAAAAGATAAAAGCACTTAAAAACTATAAACATTAAAGCAACACACCACCCCCAGGATGTTGTTTAAAAGCTTTCTGTTTTATATGTCTAAACAAAAAGGTCTTAGCCTGCTGGCAGAAGGACAACAAAGAGGGGGCTATTCTGGTCTCCCTGGGAAGGGGGTTCCACAGTCTAGTGGCAGCCACCGAGAAGGTCCCCTCCCATGTCCCCACCATCCGTGCTTGTGATGGTGGGACTGAGACAAGGGCCTCTCCTGAAGATCTCAGAGCCTGGGCCAGTTCATACAGGGAGATACAGTCTTCCAAACAGCCTGGACCTGAACCATATAGGGCTGTACAGGTCATAACCAGCACTTTGAATTGTGCCGGAAACAAACTGGCAGCCAGTGGAGCTGTTTCAACAGGGGCATTGTGTGGTCTCTATAACCTGTCTCCATTGACAGTCTGGCTGCAGCTCTTTGGAACAACTGACGTTTCCGAAAACTTCAAAGGCAGCCCCAAGTAGAACACATTACAGTAGTCCAAACGGGATGTACCCAAGCCATGTACCACCGTGGCTATATCTAACGTCTCAAGAAATGGGCACAGTTGGTCCACAAGTTTTAACATGTGCAAAAGCACTCCTGGTCACTGCAACGTCCTGGGCCACCAGGTTCAAAGCTGACTCCAGGAGTACCCCCAAACTGAACCTGCATCTTCGGGGGAGTGTAACCCTATCTAACACAGGCTGGATCCCTATTCCCTGATCTGTCTTCTGACTGACTAGGAGCTGCTCTGTCTTGTCTGGATTAAGTTTCAGTTTGTTCATCGAGTCCACTACTGATGACACACTGGGTTAGGACCAGGACAGCCTTCTTGGATTGAGGTGGAAATGAGTAGTAGAGTTGAGTGTCATTCGCATATTGATGGCACCACATCCCAAAACTCTGGATGACCTCTCCCAGCAGTTTCGTGCATATCTTGAATAGCAAAGGGGAAAAAACAGAACCCTGAGGGACGAGCAGGAATTCACCAGCACCACCTTCTTGGTTTACCCCTCCAGGAAGGAATGGAGCCACTGTAAAACGGTACCTCCAAGTCCCATATCATTGAGGCAGCCCAGAAGGATACCATGGTTGATGGTATTGAAAGCCACCAAGAGGTCCAGTAGAACTAACGGGGACACACTTCCCCCATCCAGTTCCCTGCATAGGTCATCCACCAAGGCGGCCAAGGCTGTCTCTGTTCCATAGCCGGGTCTGAAACCAGTTTGAAATGGATCTAGATAATCCGTTTCATCCAGAAACCCCTGGAGTTGGGAAGCCACCACACATTCTAATACCTTGCACCAAATGGGAAAGACATGAAATGGACACCGGCCAATAGTTATCTATTATAGGGGAATTCAGGGATGGCTTTTTCAGTAAAGGCCTCACAACTGCCTCCTTTAGGCAAGTTGTAAAACTGCCTTGTAGTAGGGAGTCACTGACTACCCTTTTTACCCATTCAGCTAGTCCCTCTCTGGCCTGTTTTATAAACCAAGGACAAAGGTCTAAAACACATGTGGTGGCTGTCACCTCTCCAAGGATCGTGTCCACATAATCAGGCTGCACAAACTGAAAAGTATCCATTAACACTGGACAGGCAGGTGCCAAGGTTACATCCACTGGCACTGTATCAACTACTACAGTATCCAAATCAGAGTGGATCTGAACCAATTTAACCAAATTAATTGTTAACTATCTTCAAGTTGATCTTGACTCATGCTGATCCTATGAATGATACCTTGCAAGGCACCCTATCAACTGCTCTGCTCAGATGTTGCAGGCTTTATTAAGTCTGGTATGCAGTCTTTCTCTCTCCTGTCTGCTCCCTTTCCAAGCATTATTGTCTTTTCTAGTGAGTCATGCCTTCTAATGATATGGAAAAAGTACAACATCCTCAATTTAGGGCCTTTGCAGACTGCCAGAAATAGTGCAAATTGAGGCCACTTTAACTGCCCTCAGTGCTAGGGAATCATGGGAACTGTATTTTATTGTGGCACCAGAGTTCTCTGACAGAGAAAGCTCAATGTCTCAGAAAAAAAATACAATCCCCATGATTCCCTAGCACTGAGCCAGGACAGTTAAAGTGGACTCAATTTGCACTATTTGTGGCAGTCTGTAAAGGCCCTTAGTCATCTTAGCTTCAGCCTTGATTTGTTCCAGGACCCTTTTTTTTGGGGGGGGGGTCTTTTTAGCAGTCCACAGTATCCACAGAATTCTTCTCCAGCACCATATCTCAAATGATTTTTTTCTATCTGCTTTCTTCATTGTCCAGCTCTCACATCCACACATAGTGATGTGAAATACAATGGCATGAACAATCCTAACTTTTGGACTGGGGACCAAAGTTTGATTCCCATCTCAGCCATCAAACCCACTGCCACATGCTCTCAGCCTGAGGGGAAGGCAATGGCAAACCTCTGAACAAATCTTGCCAAGAAAACCCCGTAATTGGTTCACCTTAAGGGCACCATAAGTTGGAAATAACTTGAATGCACACAGCAACAAAACTTTAGGGTTCCGTTGTATATCTTTGCACTTCAGGACCTTGCTTAGTTCTTTCATAGTTCCCTTCCCAGTCCTAGCACAATATTTGCAACTTAAAGTTTTGCACTAGCTCCCAAGGCCTACATTGATCAATCTGTATCTTGTGGTTTTAAACTTAGGAAACTCAACAATGCAAACTATTTGTGCCTCTCAAATTCTTCCACAGAGAGACTGTAGCTTATGGATATCTCACTACAGGAGTAGTGCATGTTTTGCCAAAATTGTGAAATGCTCTACTCACATGTCTGTACTTGTCATTGAATAGCTGAAAATACTGAAACTGGGAGTAAGGGCCTCCTCTTTCATGTGTTACATTTAAGGCTGAATGGCAGAATAATGCATTAAGTCAGGGGTAGGCAACCTTTCCCCTTTAAGGGCCGAGGGACTTCAGCTCCCAGAAGCCTCAGCCATGTTGGCCAATAGTCCCATCTTGGCCAATAGCTCCTGAGATTCTGGGAGCTAAAGTCCCTCAGCCCTTAAAGGGGAAAGGTTGCCTACCCCTGCATTAAGTAGTAAAGTTGTACTTATTGGTGGAGAAAGGGAACTGGCCATCCTTTTCACAATCATAATATAATACAAACCTTTCTATCCATTTTCTGTTTTCAGCAAAGTGGTGCATGTGTCGTTATAACCCTTGCCTTTGAATGCACATGCATGGGTATGTGCATGTGTATATGTACATACAACACAAAACAGGCAGAAACCAATAAAAGAGATAGTCTGCCTTGGACAAGGTGACAAAGTGCAGTGCACTGACAAATAGACAGGGTTGTTGAAGTTTTGTGGTATGCTGTAAATTTGCTTGGAAAGTATTTTGTAGCAAGTTTTTGATGGCATTCTTCAACTGTCACATAAAAAGTCATTATAAGGTAGAGGCCATATAACAGCAGTTTTTCTCTTTTCAATAACTAGACTTCTAAGCAGTCAACATTAATTATCTTTACATTTCATTTATAAAAACAGCTATCAGAAGATATGTGCAGAAATGCCTTTTAATTTTTTGTTTAATAATATTAATAATAATAATAAGTTTTATTTATATTTCCCGCCTCTCCCTACTGATCGAGGCAGGATTACACAATAAAATGAATACAATATACAAAATATAAACAATACAATAATAAAAATCAGAACAATAATAATAGATTAAGAGAATAGAATACAATATAATAAAATAAAATAAAATAAAATAGCCATCTGGAAGATCAGATGGATAGGCCCGCCGGAAGAGCTCCGTCTTAAGTGCATTCTTGAAGGCTTCTAGAGTAGTAATAAGACAGATCTCCTCCGGCAGGCTGTTCCACAACTTGGGAGCTGCGACCATAAACGATTTTTGGGAAGTTGTGGTAAGTCTAGGTTAATGGTGTTCTAATAACTTCTTCCCAGATGTTCTAAGAGTGCAGGGCGGATTCCTTCAAATAACTCGGGCCCAAGCCATGTAGGACTTTAAAGATAATAACCAACACCTTGTACTGTGCCCGGAAGCTAATCAGCAGCCAGTGAAGAGATTTTATTACAGGTGGTATATGGTCCGACCTAGATGTTCCGGTGACCAATCTGGCTGCCCAATTGGAGCTTCCAAATGTGGTACAGAGGTAGCCCCATGTAGAGGGCATTACAGAAATCCAAACGAGAGATTACCAGGGCAAGTACTACTGCTTCCTTTCGGTCCAGGTAGGGATGCAGTTAGCGCATCAACCGAAGTTGATACCAAGCACTCCTGGCCATCGCATCCACCTGAGATGACAACTGTAAAGATGAATCCAGGAGTACTCCCAAACAGCATACTTTGTCCTTTAGGGGAAGTGTGACTCTGTCCAGGACTGGATGGCAAAGCTCCTTTCCTGGAGTTGGGGTACCTATCACAAGTACCTCTGTTTTCTCTGGATTCAGCTTGA
>JAIPUX010001880.1:12156023-12168655 GCA_020142125.1 Phrynosoma platyrhinos | reverse complement strand
CAGTAAAATAAAAAAAAAAGTAGATAAAATAAAAAAAGATAAAAAATTAAAATGAAAAAATGAAAAATTAAATGAAAAGCAAATAAATAAATAAAATAATATTAAATTAAATTAAATTAAAAATAAAATAAAGCCCCTAACCACTCAAAACAGTGCCATGGATGCAGTGGCAGCAGCGATGAGGGATTTCTTTGCAGCCACCACTACCACAGCATAACTTTCCAATAAGCTCCAGCCCATGTTGGGTCTGACTCGCTTCAAGTCCTCCACCATCGTGACAGCCAAGGCAAAAGGAATCCATCGGGATCCATAAGCTTCCTGGGGTAGAGCATCTTAATAGAGCTCCCTACCGCTGCAGAGGCTCTGAGTTCCAGTCTAAACCCCACTAGTAGTGATCTGTCCATAACAATGAATCTACTGAAAGCTCCTCCACACCCAAATCATCAACATCCTGCCCTGCACAGAATTTAGGTCCAGAGTGTGTCCAGCAGCATGGGTCAATGGTGCACATGTATGGTGGGGAGGCAATCAGAAAAATTACCCAGCAGTGCAGCTTCACACCACGCCATGAAGTCGGGCCATGTATAATATTACGCCCACCTTGGGAGTGGGCTGTACAGGCAGAGGGATTTCAACCCACATTTGGAAAAAGCAGGATCAAGCCACTTTTTCCTGCCTCTGCTCCAGCCCTTAGTCCTAATCACAGATCTAGATAAGCCCATTCACTAGCAAAATTATATTCACCACCACGGTAACAGGCATGTTGAAAAGATCACATATTGGCAAGGCATGTGCTAGTGGTGCTAGTAAATGCCTGTCTTGGCAAGATTTGTCCAGGAGGGGTTGCCTTTGCCCTTCTCTGAGGCTGAGAGAGTGGCCAAGGTCACTCAATATGTTTACATGGCCAAACAGAGACCCAAATCCTGGTCGTAGTCCAATGCTCAAACTGCTACACCACACTGGCTTTTTATTAAGGAATGTAACAGCTGTAAAGGGGTATTCTATAACATGGGTGCCACAACAGAAAAAGCCCTGGTTGCCTAATCTTCTCTACAGAGGAAGCTAAAATAGCTGAGATTCAAATCTAGAAAATATTAATTGGTGATATGACACACCATGAGTGTAAGCGTTATCTTTTCTGTCTTCCATTCCTATGCCACCTAAATTTCTCTCTCTTGCAGTCCTTCCCATGAAGCAAACTGCCAGGAAAGGACTAGACTAACCTTTCCAGAAATCTAGACTGTGGACTGCAGGCTGCCCACTGTAATTTACAAAATGCCAGGAAATGCCCACATTTCTTGGGTTGATGTTCATAATTTTGATTATGATTTGAATAAAACAAAAGCTTGATTGCTAGTATCTCAAATTCTTAATTTATCTCATGACAAGTTATATGCAAAATGGACCCAAAGCAGAACAAAGCCACACTCTGGGGCTAAAACCTGGAGCAAAAAGAAGCCAGGATACTTTGCCTTAGCCTGGAAAATGCACATGTTTGCCCTTGCATATAAACACCCTGATGCAAATGCAGGGCTGCAACAAAGAAAGTGCGACAACTCCAACGGATGTGATGACAACATACACAAGCCAACATACACACAACGGGGGGCAATGAGTGAAGAGGGCATGTATGGGAGGGCCCCTTCATGACTGTGTTTTGCCAATGTATCACTCACACACGGATGTCCATGTGTTATCAGTGAGGTTCAGGCCATGGTGCACACATAGGTTTTTCCTCCACCATCCCAGTTCTGTTCTCAAGCACAACACTTAAATGGGACAGAAGTAAATAAACAGCTGGAATTCACTGCTCTGGGGGAAATAATGGAGTGCAACAAAACAACAGGGAGAAGCGCAACAGGACAAAGACTGGATCTGTTCATATTGACTCTAGCCAGAGAACTGAGCCTACCTGTCTCTGCTTAATTCCTTTTGGCTTCCGTTCCTTTTTAGATATGTTTCCATAAGAGTCAGTGTGGTGTGATTTGGGTGTTGGAGTACGACTCGCGAGACCAGGATTCGATTTCCAGCTCGGCTATGAAACCACTGGCTGACCTTGGGCAAGTCACACACTCTCAGCCTCAGAGGATGGCAATGGCAAACCTCCTCTGAACACATCTTGCCAAGAAAACCCCATGACAGGGGCCATAAGTTAGAAATAACTTGAAGGCACACAACAAACCCACATATGTTCCCATGGCATACCCCAGTTGCAGGACAAATGCTATGCTGTCTTCCTTTAGTGGAGTGAAAGAGTTTGCTAGCATGCCTAAAAGGAACAAAGAGCCTCTCCACGCTTGTGCTAGACTTAAAGTTTTTATTTATATAATAGTGGGCTTCATTAACAGTTTACAACTTTATTGAGTAGTGAATATGTTAATATTTACATTCACAAAAAGACTTAAACCAGAGCACTCTAAAATAGGGCTACAGTTTTAGAACAAGACAAGACAGACACATATAAAAAACAGGAGATACAGACACTTTGGGAAGGGCAGGGTTTTTTTGTTTTTTGTTTTGCTTTGCTCAAAAGATACCTAGATTGCTTAGGACAGCTAGCATTTCTTGATACGATTGGCTGGCAGTTTGGATTTGTCCAAGTCGTCAAAGTATGGATGATTCAGGGCCGCACGGCCAGAAATCCTTTTCGCGGGATCGTATATTAACATTTTCTGCAAGTCAAAATATAGTTCATTTTAGCCACTCGTGATACATGTAAAGATAGAGAGTAAGGATCTTTAAAAATGCAGGCTTCAAACTATATGAGTCAACTCTCTTTTGGAAGTATTTACCATGAGATCTAAAGCTTGAGATCTGTTCATATCAGTTTTTACTTAGCACTCCCAGTTCCATACCAACAACAACATTTACATTCTTGCAATGCAAGAAATGCTAAAAGGCAGACATGAATTTCTCAGCCCCAATTCTACAATGAACCTCTCTTCACAAAATAACAGGAGCTGTGCCCCAAGTTGTCACCTAGAAATCGGGCGCTCCAGATAAAGACACCTCATTGTGTAAACCCACCATTCTCCCTTGGATGTAGCAGCAAGGAGATTGTGTAAATTAGGCATCTATATAAACTGTGCATCCGCACTCACTACCATCATCATCATGGGAGGTGGGGCACAGAGCCACCTGTTTCCTTCACACAAACAAGGAGTGATACTGGCTGAATCTATACTGCAGAAATAAAGCAGTTTAACACCGCTGAAACTGCCATGGCTCAATGCTATGGAATGCTGGGATTGGTAGTTTTGTGATAGTTAGCCTCCCCTGTGAGTGAGCTCTGGTGCTGCAAACTACAAATCCCAGAACTCCATAGCATTAAGCCATGGGAATCAAAGTGATGTCAAACTGTTATTTCAGCAGTGTGGCAGCAGCCATTGAAGGGAATCTGATAGATTCAGTCCATTAACATCATCGCATACACACAACAGACACTGATGGAAACCACTGAATAAAACACAGTATGGTAACAGTGCAAAGCAGGAGGGTAGATGATAAAAGACTGCAGTTTATCAAGCTGTTCCTAGTACCGAGAGAATAGAAGAATGACTCTCCTTCTCTCACTCATTCAGCTTCCAGGAACAAGACAAAAATGTAACGCATCACTTTATACAATGCACAGTGACAAGATGTGATGTTGACCACATGGCTTCGCTAGCTTCAAAAGGAATTAGACCAAGAGTGGGAAACTTTCAGCCCAAGGACTAAATTAAGTTTCAAATCAGTTCTTGAGGGGCCACATTCCAGTGGTGAGTAGACCAAAGGGATTTATCAACTAAATGAATTTACTCCACCTTTCGCCCAGCGTGAGATCCAAGGCAGCTCTTACTGGAGATACCAAACCCATAGGAAAAACACTTTGGGTTTTTTAAATGGGAAGACAACTGAATAAAATAGTAAAACACCAAACAATGGAATCATTGGATGAGTGGGGGAATGGCCGCCTGGCAAATCTTAAGGGGCCCAAGGCCTGAGGTTCATCACTAATGTGCAAAATCCACAGATGACAAGTTCAATGAGGACAACTCTTGTTAAAGGTTTATCAGCCACTGTGGTTATGAAGGACGTCCATCTCCAGGGAAGCAGATGAGAAAACAGCAGGGAGAGCATCTAGTTTAGCACCCTGCTGTGGCCTTCCAAGAAACATCTCACTGGTCACTACGATTAGTGCAACACTGTACCTTTAATCTGATACAGCAAAGCAGTTCCCAGTATCTTGCCTTTTAGATATAACATTTAAACAAAACACTCACACACTCTATGGAACATGATACTAAAGCCAGGACGATCCTATTTACTGTACAGTCTAATTTACCCTCATCAGCTATAGGGCAAGGCAATCTTTCAGCCTGGTGCAGCAACGCTTACCTCACCAGAGGAAAATAAACTTTACGAGAGTGAAATAATCACTTACAGAAAGCAAGTCTAGTCCATCGTCATTCAGGTTTTTCACATGTGAGGCCAGGCTGCTCGGTTTCCACTTGGGGAAGGTGTTCTTGTAATCCTGCAAAGATTCTACTTCAGGCCATACATCATTATTGGGGGTCCCCAAAGCTCTACAGAAAAAATATCCAGAGTTGAATAAGCTGTCTTTGGTAGATGTGTTTGAATGGACTTGACTGAACATTTTAAGAATTCTTCATTTTAAGGTTACTCAAGAATTCCATTGACCCAGGCATCAATTATGTGGCTCTGGGTTGAAATCCTCATAGAATAGGCACATGAATAAGACTGCAGTGTCAAAAATGTAGTAACGCACATAACTTTACAGAAGTAAAACCAAATCTGTCCTTATGCAAAGGGATCTTGTAGCACCTTGGAGACTTAAATGAGCGAAAGAAGTTATGGCACAAGCTTTTGTAGACTTGGTCATCGATCGAGTATGGTTTGATTTTGACTTCCTGCATGGCAGGGGGTTGGACTGGATGGCCCTTGTGGTCTCTTCCAACTCAGATGCATGGAATGAAATGGTGCCCATGCATCTGAGGAAGTAGACAAGTCTAGGAAAACTTATGCTACAACTTCTTTTGCACAGTTAGTCTCAAAAGATATTACAAGATCCCTTTGCATACTAATATTCCAGACTAACATGGCTATGTTTTGAAAATCTATCCTGTTAGGCTGAATCATCCAGAGACAGTCCATCTCCTCCAGCCCTTCTGAAGCAGTGTTATTGGGCAATGTTTTCTGTACAGGAGTCCGCTGCCTCTGACTACAGCATCTGCCTCAGAGGTTTTGACAGACGTTACAGCATCTCAGTCTCAATAAAGTGCCATCTGAATGTTCCCTCCATGCACATATCTATATACTGGGATGGGGGATTCTGTGTCCCTCTGTATGTTTTACTTCAATTCCCATTAGGCACCGCCAAAGCTCAGATGTGATGAAATTAGAATTCAATAGCATTTGAAGAGGCACATGAGGACCTACTATATATGCTGTACCTGTTTAAACTTTTAAACTGGTTTAATTGTTTTTTAAATTTTATATTTATACATTTTAATGTCTGGACTGTTTTTAAATTTTATTAATTTAAATGTGTTGTTTGCCGCCTTGAGTTCCTATATTGGGAGAAATACGGGCTATAA
Source organism: Phrynosoma platyrhinos (assembly GCA_020142125.1). Lineage (NCBI taxonomy): Eukaryota > Metazoa > Chordata > Lepidosauria > Squamata > Phrynosomatidae > Phrynosoma > Phrynosoma platyrhinos. Next base: position 12,163,058 of record JAIPUX010001880.1, on the reverse strand, counting down.
GAAAATAAAATAATAATAACAATATGCTATATGTACTGATATAGTTGCTCAGAAGATCAAGCCATTAAGGCCACAACTCAAAGCATACCAAGCAGTCAGAAGCACCGAATTCAGTGGGTTTTACTTCTAAGTAATTAGGATTCTCAAATATAATTTATTGTTTGATATGGTGGTAATATTCAAAGACATAACCTTATTAGTATGGAAAATCAGTATGCAAAGGGATCTTGCAGCACCTTTGAGACTAACTGAAAAATAGAAGTTGGTAGCATACGCTTTCAAAACTTCAGCCTACTTTCTTGGATGCATTTGGTTGAGTGGAAAACTCAGGGGTAAACCTATATAGCAGTCTGTGTGTGAGAATGCGGGTATGGAGAAAGTAACAAGTTCATTTCTTGCCGAGAAAGACGATGTCTGTACCTGGACAACTGTCTTGAAGAGGTTGATGGATTTCCATTCCCATCCAGCTGTATTTGGTGCTTTCCATGGTGGTAGACTTCAATTTGTCACCTCATCTCCACACCCACAAAATTTCACATTCCTATGGACATTCCCACACACAGACTGCTATATAGGTCTTGCCCTGGACTTTCCATTCCATCTCATGCATTTGAGGAAGTAGACTCAAGTCTACAAACACTCATGCTACCATCTCTTTTAGTTAAGTCTCAAAGGTGCTGCAAGATCCCTTTGCATAATCATTGTTTGACAGATTGCCATTACAATGTTGACATAGAAAAAAAAAATAAGGTTTCACTTCATTCACAGCAAACACAGTGTTTAAATCCACATCATCTCAATGTTGATAGGATAAAATATTTTCACAAATGTTTATCTAATCTTCTTGGCAAAATAAACACAAAATGCAACTGCATGCATCTTTCCAGTCCTTAGATACCTAAAGATCCTGAAGAGTTGATCAATTTCTGAGTCTCCGTGGAAGAGCGGTTTCTTTGTTGCCATTTCTGCAAATATTGTCCCTATGCTCCATACGTCTACGGGCGTGGAGTAACGTGCAGAGCCTAGCAGCACTTCTGGGGATCTGTACCACAGCGTTACTACCTAGCACAAGGAAGTGGTTGTTAGGTTTGTTGGGGTTTTTTAATGAAAATTTGGAGAATGAACAGATCTAACACACTTTGGAGCAATCTAACTCACTTTTTGTGAAGTCAGTGGTAAATCTACACCTTAAATAGCTGCTATATTTGTTGTTCAGGATGAATTACTGTATTATGAACAATCACATTTATGTGCCTTTTAGAGCTCAATTTTATCCTCATAGCGCTATGCAAGCCAAGTTTGACTGAGTGATTATGTCTAGCTTCTCAGTGTGCTTCATGACGGAGAGGGGCCAAATTTCTCTGATCTCAGTCCAGCATTATGCACTAACCTGCCCGAGTTGGTCTAAGACAGACAGATGTCTTATGTGCTGCAGACATATCTTGACTATTTGTTTCATTTAAAATATTTGCATCCTATCCTATATTACAATGTCTCAGGGCAATGTATAATAAAATTAATTTAAAACTATTTAAAACTTATTAAAACATTAAAAAAATACACAGTACAAAACATATTAAACAGCTGTTGTGTGCCTTCTTTGTTTCTGAATTATGACAACTCTATCACAGGGTTTTTTTGGTAAGATTTGTCCAGGAGGGGTTGCCTTTGCCCTTCTCTGAGGCTGAGAGAGTGGAACTTGCCCAAGGTCACTCAGTATGTTTACATGGCCAAGCAGAGACCCAAATCCTGGTCATAGTCCAATGTTCAAACCACTATACCACACTAACTTTCTATTAAGCAATGTAACAGTTTTAAAGGGGTATCCCATAACATGGGTGCAACAGAAAAAGCCCTGGTATAGTGCCTAGGGTTCTGGTTGCCTAATCTTCCCTGCAGAGGAGGCTAAGATAGTTGAGATTCAAATCTAGAAAATATTAATTGGTGATATAACACACCATGAGTGTAAGTGTTACCTTTTCTCAGTCTTCCACTCCTATGCCACCTAAATTTATCTCTCTCTTACATTCCTTCCCATGAAGCAAACTGCCAGGAAAGGAATAGACTAACCTTGCCAGAAATCCAGACTGTGGACTGGAGGTTGACAAAAGCTTGATTGCTAGTACCTCTAATTTTTAGTTTCTCTCACACCAAGTTCCATGCAAAATAGACCCAAAGCAGCAATTCTCTTGCCCTTCTTCCAAAGCCAAAGTTTGCTAACCTGTCTTACACTTGCACAAAAATGTTTGGGATGTCAACCTAGGTGTAAATTTAAAGTTTGGTCAAAACTGGTTAATGCACATGCACTCTAGGGCAAAGAAAACAGAAATGAGTTTGAGACATCAGTTTGACACAGTATGGTCTTTGCTTGGATCCCATGCGGTATGCTGGATAACATACCACACTTGCTCACTGTGATCGAGGATGTGGATTTCATGGTATAACAGAAAGACAAATTCTTTAAATTGTAGTATAGACACCCAGTTGGGAGGAAATAAGAGATTTTTCTAGTTATAGCATCAGAATAAGGACCACTCAATGAAAACTGATGGTCAGTAGATTTAGAATACACAATAGAAAGTATGTCTTCACAATCCATATTATCATGACACTTACAAACAGAAAATGTGATTGATGAGATGACAGATAATCAATGGACCCTTCAGATTTGCATGGGATACACCTCTCTATGCCAGATGTTAGCAAGCAAAGTGCAAAAGTGCAGCCATGGAAGGCTAGTTGGGCATACCACGGAAACAGAATGCTGGACTAAATGGACTTCTGGTTTGATAGAGCAGAGCTGATAAGAATCCTGACTTCGAGATTAATACTATACATGTGTACCTAAATACCCTAAAGGCACCAGATCCTGTCTGATCTTGGAAACCAACCAGGGTTAGCCCTGGTTACTACTTACGCTGTAGGCTGTATTTCAGAGAAAAGGACAGGCAAAACCACCTCTGAGTATTCCTTGCCTAAGAAAACCCTATGAAACTAATGGGGTTAACAGGCAATTCAAAGGCACGCACACAAAAAATAAAATAATAATCTCCTTTCAGTACAAATTTCAGCATTTCTGGAGAGATAAAGAAGGGAGTCTTCTTACCTCATGTGTGTAAACGCGTACAGGGATACCGAAAGCTCGTGCCAGGCCAAAATCAGCCAGTTTAATCACTCCATTATCATCAATTAATAGGTTCTGAGGCTTCAAGTCTCTATGCAGAACTCTTCTTGAATGACAGAACACAATACCTTGCAAGATCTGGTACAAATAACTCTGAAAGAAGGCACATTTTTTAAAAGTGTTACTACAGAAGGCATCCAGGCATATTAGGGTCTACCCTTAAGATGGACACCAGAAAAGACACACAAAGATCCACTTCTCATCAGAGCTGCCCAACAGAAAGAGCAGAACAGGGCTGTTGAAGAATGCACAAATTACTAAAATCAGGAAGCAGCAGAACGATAGAATGGGAATATACTAATTCAACTCCAACACGCTCAAACGCACTTAAGTGATCTGAGTACTGCCAAGGATGTATATCTGAAGGGCTCGTTTCAACTATTCCGCTCAACTCCTGCAGTACAGTGGTGTATAAGACCACAGTGTCAAATATTTTGCTATGGAATGACTCACAACAGTGCCTTTAAAATTTAGTTCCTGGAAATCCCTGGAGATGCTGGATAGAATGAGCAGTAATGCTAGAGGAGAGTGGCAGCATCCTTATTTTTACTGATCTCCTCATGTGATGCACAGCTACAAGGGACATCAAATGCTTTCCAGGATGCAGTCAGTTTGTACAAGGCAACAGAGACCCAAAGCTGCCGGCCTGTGTATTCATCCCAGGAGTCTAACATGTAAATATTGGGTGGATGCTGCAGTCATATGCAGGGGTTCCTTGGCAAAACACAGCAGTGGTCACAGGCACAGTAATAGTAGTGATATTGTAGTAATAGTAGTAACATTACTTCCCCACTCAAGGTGATATATGGTATTCGTATCCTTTTTTAATTTTCACAATACTCTTGTGATGTATTTTTGAGGGGGGGGGAGATATGGTGACTGATTCACAGATATAAATCAGTGGCTCTGAAATCTATGCGGAAAAAGTTTCACAGGTAGGCAGTAGTTTCAGAGACACCAAATTCCTCACCTTAACAAGCATACGATCTAAATACTGCCCAGATGGAATAGAATCCAGGTATTTTTTGAGATCCATAGAAAGAAATTCAAAGATAAGATAAAGCCTTGAATCTTGCATAAGCACATCCTGAAGACTGAAGAGAAAAAAAATACAAGTCAAAGTCCTTCATGCGTGTGTTATATCCAGTACAAAATACAATTATCTAACTTCCCCAGAAATAACCATTTCACTTTTTTGTTATTTATACTGAAATTATTTAAAACAGCTCCAACATTTTTACATTAAAAAGAAACACATCTGTTGATGAACATGCTGGTACAGTGGGCCCTAAGGATGCAAGGGCTTCAGATCTGCGAATTTGACAGCCTGTGGAAAGCCGGAATCCATATTATTCAGTGGTAGTGAGGTGAATACAGACACATTGATGCGTGCACATTCATGTTGCTGCCATAAAATAATGGGCTTGATCATTCGTGTTTTTTGGCATCTGTAGAGGCGGAACCAAACCTCCACGCATCTGAAGGGCTCACTGTAATCACATATACAAGGTCAATTAAATCTGTAGCCACACAGTAAATGTTGGGTAGACGGAGTATTTTAGGTTTAAAGGAAAAACAAAAGTATGTGATGCCAGCCCAGTTTAGTTGTTTGTTGTTAACTGTCCTCAAGTAGACCCCATGGATGAGACACCTCCAAGACCCCCTGTCCTGCATTGCTCTCCTTAGGTCCTACAAACTCAGACCCATGACTTCCCTAACTGAATCGAGCCATCTGGTGTACAGTCTTCCACTCCTTCTACTACCCTCTACCTTTCCCAGCATTATTGTCTTTTTTAATGAATCATGCCTGAAAGTTAATTGACCAGGCTGGATATAGATTTAATGGCAAATATTACATTAAATAAATCTGGTTTCAATGCAGGATGATGTTTTAAATCTACATTTGTAATCTCTTAAACTCTCTGAATCCATAACCTTCTCATTAAACATTTTGTGCTATGTAAGAAAAGAACCAAAGAGCAACTGTGTGACCTGGACAGATTTAATTACTCAGTTATGTCTGGCATTTTACTACTTTTTCAGACAATGAACATTTAGGACAGTCTGTCAAACCGACCATTTCACTCTGACCATGATTCCACACTCCCTTGAACAGCATAAGAGATCCACTGGCAGAGCTTTGCTAGTGTCTACACACCACTCCTTGGACTCAAGGCTGTGCTGTGTTAGACCTCCTGAATGGCCATTCCGTGGCTGCTGGTGTATGGAAGATCAGAGAAACCTCTGATTATGCCCCATAGTCAGATGTAGACTGTTATCTTCTGCCATGTCTGCATCTCACTTGGGGCACAGTCAGAAACTTCTCTAATCCTCACCCTGACTTCCCAGCAGCCATGGCATAGTCATTATGGAGAGTTAACGCAGCAAAAACATGAACATGGGGCAGAGGCTTTGTTCATTGTGAAGGGCAGCATACCAACTTTTGCAAGGACCGAAAAGACATATGCAGGGATAAGGTAGAGTTAGGCTTGCGTATATCACTAATAGCACCATGCTAGCCTCTGTCATACGGGAAAAGCATCCTGCTTAATCCCACCAGCTCCTACTTCTGCAGTTTTGTCAACTGAGTTTGACAAACCTTCTCACTTACTTTGAATGATACTAGAATGTACATTATCTCTCCTCTTTGGAAATGACAATTTGAAAAGTGGCTTAACATTGGACAGATTGCACTTCACATTTTATTTTTATTTTCAATACCAATTGTGCTGTTGGTGCTGTCCATCACTGTTTGCTTGTTACTTCGGTTGAGTGGTAACTCTATAGCATAAACACCAATGTCATCATCTGTGGCATCATGAAACAAATCACACGCTGTGAAAAAGGACCTATAGCACAATCTGAAAAGCACGACTAGGACTAATTTCTGTCTATTGTTAAGCAGGGCTTATTGCTAATAAGTTCTGCTTAAGACTGCAACCTTTAAGTGGTATATGCCTGAAACTTCACTCAGAGATCACAAAAGAAGTTGCAAGGAACCAGATCTTGTGACTTTAAAACCCAGCACCAATCTTTTCCAACTTGTGGCCCTTCAAACCTTGTGGATCACAAAAACCCAGCATTCCTCACAAAGCATTGATGGGAAGTGTAATCCAACAACATTTGGAGGGCCACATATTTCCTGTTATGTCTTATACTAATTTTTATAGCATGCAGATTTCCTTGCACTATTATGTAAAAGTCCACGTACTTGCTGGATGCAAAGACAGAAAGAGGAAAGGGGGCGGGGGGAAAAAAACCTCATTTTCCAACAAAGCCAAAAAATTTCTATACCAAACTATATTAGGATGATGTAGTTCTTTTAATAAGGAAACCTCTCTGATTGCAGTGCTGGGAACACCTTCTTCATCGCTCTCTAATCGAATTTTCTTCATGGCGACCACTTGGCCTGTAGCTTTGTGTTTGCCTTTATACACAACACCATAAGTGCCTAAGGGTATAAATGAAAACAACTTAATGTTTTATGATTCAAAAACATGTTGCACAATGTAGCTATTCAGCTGGAAAAACAGAGACAAAGCCCAGGAAAAAGAACCTGCTTTATGATTTGGAACACCAACGTTGACAAGGATAATGAGAATAAATCGACTTGGGCAGTTTGGCTATTCAAAGATAAGAAAAAAGGATTGTCAGAGTACATGAGTACATATGCAGCTCCATAAACACTTAGATAACAGTAAATTTCAGACATTCACAATAATAGCGTTACCCTCACCTCAAATGATAGGGACAGACACACACACACATATACTGGAATGCTCTGCTATGCAGATTCTCCAAGCAATCTGGATCCCTGATCATTCAGGTTTCCAAATATGTGGAGAGGTTGC
>JAIPUX010001880.1:12110221-12121914 GCA_020142125.1 Phrynosoma platyrhinos | reverse complement strand
AAGTGGACTCAATTTGCACTATGTGGCTCTTGGTTCAGAATAAGCAGGCCTTCAGACAGGTTGTAGTGTGCAGATGTGATAGTTTGTGATGCAGCAACAGAGCTCACCTCACCTCCAACGAGGGAGACTTAGGATGCATCCACATGACAGAAATAATCCAATTTGACACCACTTTAACGGCCATGGCTCAATGCTATGGAATTCTGAGAATGGCAGTATGTTGTGGCATCTGCAGAAGTTTGCCATTGCCTTCCCCCTGAGGCTGAGAGCATGTGACTTGTCCAAGGTCACTGAGTAGGTTTCATGCCTGAGTGGGAATCAAACCCTGGTCTCCAGAGCCATTGTCCAACTCTCAAGCTATTATGCCACACAATGTAATTCAAGAAGAGCTTGGGCATATGCAAAGTAAGCATAGCAGTTCTTTCTATTAACCGTAGTTGTTTTGCAGTTAAAGTAGTATTAGACTAGATTATTTCTGCCATGTGGATGCATCCTCATTGTCTGTGTTCCAACTCTGTGGTGTTGCATTAAAAAAATCCTAGCATTTATGTGGTGTGTTGATTAAAAAATTACACAGCAGGAGTGCAACCTGAGTTGCGACTTTTCCACATCTGTCTCATGTGAAAAAAGGGTAACTTTGTAAACCTGTGTTGCAACAAAAACCAAGAAAGACTCTTGAGGGCAACTTTGGCATGAGGGTGTGTGGTTTTCATTTATTTATTTACTAGAGTCTGTTTCATCAGATGCATTGATACTACCCTGAGTGCCAGGTGTATGTGTGTGTGTACACAAACACACAGATATATATGGGTATATGTTTGGGAGGACGTGGACATGGTAACTAGTGAGGTCAAAGGGAAATTAATTGCAAAAAAGCACAAGTGGTGGCAATTCAACTTGAGCACCAACTGACTCTGGAGACCAGGGTTTGATTCCCACTCAGCCATGAAATCTACTCAGTGACCTTGGACAAGTCACATGCTCTCAGCCTCAGGGGGAAGGCAATGGCAAACTTCTGCAGAACAGCTCTTGCCAAGCAAACCCCATGATAGGATTGCCTTAGAATGATATGGCCTTAGGGTCACCATAAGTCCTTCTTATAATTTCATTTTCTTCTGACCTCACAATCTCCAGTACCCACACAATAATATTTTTAATACATTTGTCAAAGCCCCATGATAAGTTTGCCTTAGGGTTGCAATAAGTGGAAACACCTTTAAGGCACACTACAACAACAACATTTGTCATAGTGAATGACATTCATGCATCTGATGAAGTGATCTCTAGTAGATGAAAGTCTGTCATAATACATAAAGCATATCCAGGGGAGAAAATAGGGGAGAACCAATAGAGGAAACACTGGGAGCGGCAATTGAGGTTGTGCAGGGCAGAGGAAGATACGGCAATAACAGTGTGGAATCTTATTACAAAAGAAGGCAGGTTCGATGTCTAAAAGCGATCCCGCCTTCAGTTCACTCTGTTACCTGAAGTAAGTTGGGGAGCTTACCAACCTCTCCATAGAACCTTACCTTGCTCCTCTGTAATGCCAGGTCGGTAAAAAATAAAATCATATTATCCCCCCCCCTTCGGCCCAGCCGAGAGGCAACCCTTTTGAGACCGGCCCAGGTCTCAAAAAGGTTGCCTGTCCCTGCTGTAAACCATAGTTTATACACACTATGGTCTATTGTGATGTGCAAAATGCCCACTATTTCCCTCTACTATTTATTTATTTATTTATTTATTTATTTATTTTTGCTACCTTTTAAAAAATACAAAAAAGTTAAAAACATAAACACCACATAGCCTAATAAGAAAACTCCCTGAGAATGATTACACATTAAATGCCTGCTTGAACAAAAACGTCTTTGTCTGCCAGTGAAAGGAAAGCAGGGAGGGGGCCACTGAGAAGACTCTTGTGTCTTCACCAGATGAGCCTGTCTGTGATGGTGGTGGGACCCAGAGAAGGCCTTCACCTGATTGATCTTAAAGCTCTGCCAGGTTCGTATGGGGCTCTGGAAAGTTCGTACTTAAAGTCGTTTGAAAATTGGATCAAGTGGATATACACTTGTTCCCTCCACATTTGTGGCTTTGACTTTTGCGGATTTGATTATTCACGGATTTTATTCGTATGTTCTCTCTAGAGATATCTAGGTCCTCCAGCACAACTCTATGATCAACTTTAACCAAAAGTCACACTGAAGGACCTAGAGATTCCTAGAGAGAACACTCCACTAGGTATTTGTAGCTCCTCCAGTGCAATTCTGTGGTCAATGTCTGGCAGATGTTGATCACAGAGTTGCACTGGAGGACCTAGATATTCCTAGAGAGGTGTTCTCCCAGGTAAAAACAGTGGTTTTGTTATTTGCGGTTTTTCCACATTCACGAGGGTCCTGTGCCCCTAACCCCAGCAAATGTGGAGGGACGAGTGTACTTCCAGCTGATACACATACATGTTTTCGCCTTGTAATCACTGCCCTTTATGTTGAATTTTAGATTGTAATCTCTTTGGGGCAGTTTTCATACAAGTACCATCCACATTACTGACACTGCAATAGTAGGAATCATAGAATTGGAAGCAACCACAAGGGCTATCCAGTCCAACCCCCTGCCATGCAGAAATACACAAAGCACCCCTGACAGATGGCCACCCAGGCTCTGTTTAAAAGCATCTAAAAGAGATTCCACCACACTCTGAGGCAGCATATTTTATTGTCAAACCGCTCTATCAGGAAGTTCTTCCTAATGTTGAGGTGTTTTCCTGTAGTTTGTACCTATTGCTCTATACCCAAGGGGTTATTCAGATGGTGAAAATAATCCAAGATGAATCCAGGTTGAATATCCATTGTTCACACACATCCCGAATGCACTCAATTCATGGTTTGTGGTTTTTTTTGGGGGGGGCTGCACAAAAAACTCACAATATCGGGTTTCCCCCCAAGTTTTTAAAAAAGATCCTAATCGTCTTTAGTGTGAATAAAACGAATAGACCCTGGATAAAACTCTGCATCCCTTGAACATGTTCCAAATGAATACACATCATCGACCCCATCTTTATTTGAATGCTTGCATGTGTGAGCAACTGAACTTGCAGAGATGTGCATTGATGCTGTTCCATAGTGTGAATAAGAAACCTAGAATGTGTGAGTGAGATGATTTGCATTGTTGTGCTAAAAAAAAAAAAAAAGACATCTGAATGACCCCCTAGTCTCTGGTGCAGCAGAAAACAAGCATGCTCCATCCTCAATATGACATCCCTTCAAATTTTTAAACATGGTTATCTGTGACCAGGACATATTTGCATTATCAGCCTCTTCCCTTGACTGGGAGACCAATGGCAGTGTCATGTAAAAGCCAAAGGGGGAAGAAGAGGAGGAATATTAAGTTTGTTGTGGTTTTATATATAATGTAACTTGGTAGAATTCGTGGAATGTCTGTCACTCATGCCACTAAGAGACTTTCTATGATCAGTCTAAAGTATAACAAATATGTGGTTGTTATCCATTTTCTGCATGATAGTGCATCTTCCTTCAAGAAAAGCACTCTTGTTTTGGAGGATGCATTTTTTTAATCCTTCGACACAACAGTGTATTGTGTCTGAGGAAAACCTTCACTTAATTTTTTCCCCTAGAAAATGGAGTATTACAATGAGAAAGAGTGGCATGATTTCCCCATTCTGGCAAATTCCTCTATTCCCCCCCCCCCCCCCCCCCCCCGCCCATGTTATGATTTTAATACGAGTGCTCAGTCTGAAAAGAAAAGGAGAAAAAAGGATTGTGGGAATTGGATTGGAATTGAAATTAGCCTTGAAACTGACCACATGTAGAAAAGTTGTTTCTCAGTTTACTTCAGAAAAGCCCAGTGAAAAAGTCATTTTTTTTTATTTGTCCCAGTGGGTGAGAGGGTGTAGAGATGACCTAAGGCTATTCATAGATGTACCAAAATTTAACATTTATTTAAATAACAGCAGATGAATTTGATTTAAGAAATGTAGTGAAGCTGCACTGGGAGAAATAAAAAAAATAGAATAAAATAAGCTGAACTATGCAAGTTTTTGTTGAGGATGCTGGGATGGAAAACATAGCCTACTGTAAAATCTAAACATTCCCTAAAAATCAAGGTGAAAAGAAAGTATCTGAGCCCAGAAACAAAATCAGAAGAAAGGAAAATAAAAATGAGAAACAGGGAGCTTTTTTTGCAGGATGCAGCTGCTTTTTCATTCCCTGACAACCTCACATTTTTCTATCTTCTAATTGGTCTTTTTCCTTCATGATTGAAATAAATTTATGGATTTGATATTGGGTAATGTAGAAAAGTGCATTGCACTGTTTTTCTTTTGGAGTTGAGAAACAGCATGGCCACTGATCAGGGATGCCAGCAACTGTAGTCTAAAACCTCTGTAAGAACAACAGTTTCTCATTCCTATTTTTCAGAATATATGAATCATAGAATCATAGAATTGGAAGAGACCACAAGGGCCATCCAGTCCAACCCCCTGCCATGCAGGAACTCCCAATCAAAGCATCCCTGACAGATGGCCCTTCTTTTCCATGTTTTATCAGTGGCACCTTAACACAAAAATATTAATGAAGCTTCCTTTTGCTAATTTTGTCTTGGCTCCCAGCCCCATCAAGCGAGTGTTCCTGCTTCTAAATGCCAGTTGCTTGTGTCATAACTTCCCTACAAACATAGATCACTGTCAGGGCACTTCAATTGTAATTGCTTCTTCCAAAAATACTGGAAATTTTAATTTAAAATGCTACTAGATCTCTAGATTTCTCTTCTAAGAACTATGGTTCCCTGAAAAAGTGAATGAGGATGCAGGCAGTTTAAGTATGTGGTGTAGGAACATCAAACCGCTGTCCTCAGAAATTAAGAAGCCACACACTTAAAAAATAACAGCATCATTTGCATTTGAAGTTAATTTGTTTAACTGAATTCTGGATTAGCATTCCAGATAAAATCAGCTAAACAATTTGTGGGCGGCTGTACTTGGATATAACTTTTCTGTGGGTGCTTAACTAGCTGTTAAAAGAGTGTAATAAGATTTCGCAATACCTGAAATGTGCTTTGTCTGCACTTCAGACCTGTCTAGTTTTTTAAACTTTGCCATTACAGTGGGCCCTCCACATTTGCAGGGATTAGGGATGCAGGATTCCTGTGAGAATGGAAAAACCTACAAATAATTCCCCTCTTTTTTTAAAACCTAAGAGAATACCTCTCTAAGCCCTCTAGGGCAACTCTGTGGTCCCCCAAAAGCTGACCAAAGAATTTTTCTAAGAATCTCTTGGTCTTCCAGTGTGACTTCTGGCAAATGTTGACAACAGAGTCACTTTGGATGACCTAGAGATCCTAAAAGAGAACATGTTAACAGATTCTATGAATAATCAAAGTCGCAAATGTGAAGGCCCGAATGTGTAGCTTGAATCAGAAATTGCATCTGCTATAAACACTTTTCAATTAATCACATATTTGTATGAATTATTAAATCCTTACCACTTCTAGCCAAAGCAGAAGGAAACCAGAAATTTTGGGATTAAATTTTCATTTAATAATTGAAAAATATGTACAGTATAATTAGAAAGGTAATTGGGGATGCGGTGGCTTAATGGTTAAGACGCCAATTGTAATGATCAGAAGATAAGAAGGTTGGCAGTTCGAGGCCTAGGTGTTGCATGATGGGGTGAGCTCCTGTCACTAGTCCCAGCTTCTGCCAACCTAGCAGTTTGAAAGCATGCAAATGCAAGTAGATAAATAGGTACCACTTCAGTGGGAAGGTAACAGCATTCAGTGCAGTCATGCTGGCCACATGATCACAGAGCAGTCCTCGGACAATGATGGCTCTTTGGCTTAGAGATGGAGATGAGCACCACCCCCTACAGTCGGTTATGACTAGACATTCATGTCAAGGGGCTACCTTTAACTTTACCTAATTCCTAAATGTTGTGAAGGCTTAAATCTCAACAGTTTGCCTCTCCTACTTCTATCCTTTGTCCTTTTTCTCATAAAAAAAGGGCTACAGAATGAAACACATTAGGCCATCTCTTTTTCACAATAAATCTTCATGTGTCTTTTGGAATATGTTTCTGCTGATCCAATATGCTGCCTGCTGTACGAGAGAATATAATAAAGTTTTAATTGTCACCTTTAAAAAAAATTGACAGAAGGTTTGTTTTGATTTGTAGTTGTTAACTTATCTCTACGAAGTGACCATCCAGATTTACACATTTTCCTCAGTGTTTTTGACCCTCCGAATACCGGATATTGTAGAAGTCTGCAGATTGTGCCTTATGAGGAGGTATTGTAAAAGTAATAATTATCACCCGGAAGTTATTATGGTATATTTATGAAATTTTGTCAGTGTCATTATTGGTCCCTAAGTGCATGATATTGAGTAAATCAGCTCATTGTGTCCTTTATTTTTGTGACAAGTTGTGCCAGAAGTGACTAAAGTGTAAAATCCTCGTAAGGCACAGTCTGCAGACTTCTACAACAACAGTATTCGGAGGGTCAAGAAATGCTGGGGGAAATGTGTAAACCTGGATAGTGATTATGTAGAGATAAGTTAATAACTACAAAATCAAAACAAATTTTCTGTCAATTTTTTAAAAAGGTGATAATTAAAACTTTATGATAACCCCTCATACAACTAGGCACAGTTCTAAAATCACAAACTCATGCAAGTCTTAAAAGAAATTACACATACGGTAAATTATGCTCACCAAGAATAGCTATACAGCTATCAGAAATGCTTAACACCTTCATATACGACTTAAGAAGAAGCTCATATATACTCACAAATGGCTTTTGTTCTGTCAAAACCTGCAATGTTTGTTTGTTTGTTGGTTTAATTATTTATAAACTACCTTTTCCCCAGCACTAGAACTGAAGGTGGCTTACAAAAATTAAAACAGAGAGGGCAGAGGTGAATGTCATCTGGCCTATAGATTGCATATGGCCACCAAAGTGGCTTTTATGACCCCCCCCATCTCCCTTCCTGCTGTTGACAAAGCATAATTGCCTTCCAGAAACATCTTGGGGACATGGTTCTCCTCTAAAACAAAGTTCCCTGGAAACTTATTTTGGCCAAATAACACTGAAACTCCACAATAGCTTTTTTTTTTTTTAAACAAACTAGATTTTATTTTATTTCACAAAAACAGAAGCCTGATCTTTTTCAAGGCTGTGTGATTCCCAGCAAGTTCAGGGTAGCGAGGAGAAAATATATACCTGGACCCTCTGAAATTGCCAACCCTTGTTTTAAGGCCTCTGAAAAGAGTTTTCTGGCCTGTCAGACTGGCCTTTGTTTCCCCCGGAGTATGTTTTTTCTCTGGATGTCTTCCAAAGGAGGCTAGCTGGTTACCTGCTGGGGATGCTCTAGCTGGATTTCCTGCACTGAGCAGGGGGTGAGACTCAATGGCCTATGGGGCCTCTTCCAACTCTGTCATTCTATGACAGGGGCAGGCAACCTTTTTGAGCCGGGGGCCGGGTTGCTGTCCCTCAGACAATTGACGGGCCGAAGCACCAAAAATAAATAAATAAATAAATAAACAAAAATTAAAATTAAAATTAAAAAAGAATTAATTTTTTTAAAAAAATGCATACACACTCTCTCAGCCCCAGAAAAGCCATGGCAAAACCCCTGTGAAGATTTTGCCAAGAAAACCCCAAGAACAAGTAATAACAACAATAATCAATATCATCGTGGGGGGGGCGGCGGTGGTGGTGGGGGCAGCAGCGGCGGCAGGACCGGTTTGGGGCCGGTCCAAAGGCCTTGCTGGGCCGCATCCGGCCCCCGGGCCTTAGGTTGCCTACCCCTGTTCTATGACTCTGTGTCTTGTCTTGCTAACTCTGTACATATGGAACAAAAAGCTATTTGGGTGATGAGTTCTAGCACAGATTCTCTGTTCCTTCTCCTTTTTCCTTCCCTCCCTCCTTTAAAATTTCTTATAAAAGAATATTGAAGCCTACAACAGCTCTGTTCTTGGTGTTGAATAAACTTCAGAGTATTTAGGAAACAGACTATAGTGCCAGTATGTGTGCTTTTTGGGCTTGTCTATAAGACCTATATATACTAAATTCCTCGTGGGCTGGCTGTGTGCTGTTTACACTATGCAGCCCCCAAACCCCAAATTGTGTCCTGGCTGTTTATACAATGCCTGGCCCGAATCAGGGTTTCCACCTGTTGTTGTTGTTGTTGTTGTGTGCCTTCAAGTCATTTCTGACTTATGGCGACCCTAAGGCCACATCATGGGGTTTTCTTGGCAAGATTTGTTCAGAGCGGGTTTGCTTTTGCTTTCCTCTGAGGCTGTGACTGGATTGGGTTGGAACTGGGGCTAGAATACTCAGAATATTTGGGCAAATGTAGATGAGTCCACAGGTGCTGATGGTGCTGATTTTCTTCCCAACTCCCAACAGTTTGAGGTTGGATTCTGATTGTCTTACTGTTGCAATTCCACTTACAGTACATTTGACAGTCATATTCACCAGCAATCTGATTATCGATTCAGTAGCATGTAATCTCCTCCTCAATGTTTCAAGCAAGCATGTCATTCATTCATATTTTAAGGTACTTAGGGCTGATGCAGACTGGCACTATAGGCTGGCCTGGGGGTGGAGTTGGGGTGGGACAACCACATGCCAGCCACCCTGACTCCACCCCGATGCTGCGTGCCCATCTGCACGGCACGCTGCACCAAAAGGACACAAAAGAGCTGCCACAGAGGCTCTGACAGCAGCCTTTTGCTGCCCCCAAAAGGAGCTGCCTTTTGCCGCTCTTTTGGGGGCAGCAAAAAGGAGGCTCGGGGGCACAGTGTGTGGTTGCTGTGGCCCTGATCCACTGCTTTCAGGGGCAGCCCATAGTTGCCCCAAATGAGCCGTCTGCATTGGCCCTTAGTCACCTCTAAAAAATCACCTCCACTTCACTGTAGAAAAACATAGGGGGGTTGCAGACTGCCAGAAATAGTGCAAATTGAGTCCACTTTTAGGGTTACGGTTAGTGCTAGGGAATCATGGGAATTGTATTTTTTTCTGAGACATTGAGCCTTCTCTGTCAGAGAGCTCTGGTGTCACAATAAAATACAGTTCCCATGATTCCCTAACCCTAACCCTAAAAATGGACTCAATTTGCACTATTTCTGGCAGTCTGCAACCCCCCATAGTTATCTCAGCAGTTTCCAGCCTTTGTGTCCTTCAACTATCCCAATTTGCCAGAGAAATCCTGATTAATTCTCTGTTATCCCACTTGCTCAATTGCTTTTAAAATGTCTCTGGGGCAAAGCAGATGGATATGAAAGAGTGGCCTCTGTCTACAACTGGCCCGTGATCAGCCAGGGACTGTGGCTACTCCTAGCTCATTCTCAAAGCGGGCCACCACTGTAATTCCAAAGCTAGCCACCAGCAGGAACGGTTTTTCTCCACTCCTTTCTCTGGCAGCTTCCATTCTGCTCTGGTGGTCTTGGAGTGGCTTCCGGCCACTGTGGGTGCATTCATCATATGAATGCCACCACCACCCTAAGTATCTGGAAAGCGCTCCTTTTGGCCTGTCTGTTTTGGGCTTCAGTTTCTCTCCTGAGTTTTTCTTCATTTTCTCCTTTTGCCCTTGGCTTGCTGTGTTTGGTGTAAATTGCATTCAGAGTGGAAGAGTAGTTTGCACTCAGTTAATTCAGTAGAAGGAGAGGAGAGGAGAGGAGAGGAGAAATCTTCCTGGACATTCAGGCAAAGGCAAATTTCTGCAGTATATCTAGCTTGTGTGCTGTTTCTCATTAATAACTTTTGCCATCTTGACAACATTCTGATGTTGCTTGGCCACATGTGTCGAAGTTCTAATCTGTGAAATGTTGGAGGGTATGAGCCAGTCTATATAAGATACATGGCCTCTGATGCAAACAAAAATAATGGGATTCTTCTGAATTCAGTCTGGAGCAAAAGGTGGTAGAACCTACCACTCATTCACTCATGTGATGAGTGAATTTGGGCAGCAAAGTAATCCCTTTAAATTATTCATAAGAGAACTTGCCCTAATTAATTTTAACTTACTGATTACTTATTATCCTAAGACTCAAACATGCTTTTAAACTGTGAAACCATTTTCTATAAATTTTCTACCTATTCCTGAGCTACTTCTGCTTTCAGAACTCATCTCTTGAATTACCATTGACATACCAAGATATTTTATTTGGTGCTTGTTAAGGTTCATGCAACCTTTTTCACTTGTGTTTTGCATAAGAGCTCTAATAGGCAAAAGGCTGCATTTTATAATGTTGGTGCAAATGGTGTAATTGTTATATAACAACTTGATTTATGTCCCAAGGATGACAAAAAATACAGTGTGCTGTTTGATGAATGAAATTTTTACCATTAAGAATAAATAAAAGATTAGAATGCTTGACAAAACCTATTGCTTTGGCTTATTGCTCAGAAGCTCTAGGGTGCCTTTCATTTGAAACTCTAATATTAGTAATGACTCCAATAAAGGGTGAACAGATTTTACCCTCCATTTCTTTCTTTATTTTTTTTTCAAGGTACTTTGAGTGACCTAAATATCTCCTTAAAATCCTTCTTAAAACATAGCCCATAGTTTTATTTGTGTTTTTTTGTGTCCGGGTGTTTGATAGAGAAGTAAATCCTTCTCTACACTCATTGTTCTGGCTATGTTGTGAATCAGTTCAAAGATTTTTATAGGTCTATGTGTGTTAGTGAATTAGTGCTTTAATTTCACATTATGCCTTCTCAATAAATCAGGCTTGTTGTGGACAAGTCAGCCTGCTAGGGCATACTGGCCATTTGTGGATGAACAAATGATGGGTCTTCTGTCTATGGGTTGCGTGATGTCCAAATCTGGCAAAAGCCAGTGCTCTGGTTTGCCTCTCCCCCAACAAGCCAAAAAAATAGCCCCAGAAAGAACCATTGGTTATCATGTTGGTTTGTCAGGGGAGAGATATGCCAGAGTGCCAGCTTTACCAAGCACACATGGGGAATCTTCTGCCTTATTTTGCTGCTGTTGCTTTAAGTAGGAGCAACTGTGTGCTGTGTGGTAGCACACTGCTGATCATTGATCAGCCAAGGTTTGGATTAGGTCAGTGCTGTCTAGTGTCGGAGCTAGGAGGGTTTAAAAACTTTGCCTCAGCTGCAGTCCTGATCCAGATCTCCCATCATCTCCCCATGCTTACTTCTGAGTGTAAATAAAACACATAACTGCATTGTTGTTGTTGTATGCCTTCAAGTCATTCCTGACTTAGCACAACCCAAAGGCAAACCTATCACAGTTTTTTTTTGCAAGATTTGTCCAAAGGGGAATCACACTTGCATTCCTCTGAGGCTGAAAGAGCGTGACTTGCCCAAGGTCACCTTGGGTTTCCATGGCTGAGCAGAGATTTGAACCCTGGCCTTCAAAGTCATAGTCCAGTGCTCAATGTTCAAACCAATACATCATGCTTGCACTCTCATACTATGTATTAAAAAGTAATGTTTACTTTGGCAGTTAGAATATACAGAATGAGAGATCCAGGCTAAGTGCTAACCTACATATGTTACACAAAAACAGAACCTTGCATATATAACATTAGTAAACACCCCCTGGACGTAAAGACTAATACATTTAGTGCTTAACATTAGTCGAAGTTTTCTGTGTATGTAGGGATCTATTAAAAGATGTGATGCCCTATGTGCAGTGGCATCACTGAGGTTGTGTCACC
>JAIPUX010001880.1:12098631-12110121 GCA_020142125.1 Phrynosoma platyrhinos | reverse complement strand
TGGTTGTGGTGGTGGTGATGTTGATGATGATATTTATTTCTATCCCACCTTTTCCCTAGATCTGATCTTAAAGTGGCTTACAACAATTCAAAACGGCTTGCAAAGATTGAGCTGTCCTTGAGGGCCAAGCAGTTATATAAAATAATAAACAACACATCAGTTCAGATGAAACAGATTAAAAACAAGGCAGCAACAGGTAAACCACTTAAACTTTGTGCCCAGTATGACATTGAATAGCAGTTTGAAACAAAAGATTCTTAAATAAAGATTGATAGCTAATAAAGAAAGTGGTGGCAAAAGTTGAGTTGGCAGTGTAAACTATAATAATACTAAATTACAGATCTGGATATTTAAAAAAAAAAAACCAGCGACCACATGCATACTCTCCAACAATTCCCAAAATGAAAACTGGGCCATGTGTAGCCAAGCGGCATCGAAGTGTGGTCAAGATGGCCAAAGTTATTAATGAGATAAAGTACACAAGCTAGGAGTGGCTGCAGCACTTTGCTTTTGCCTGACCATAAAAGAAAGGATTTTTTTTTTTGCTAGCTCCTCTCCCTTCTGGTGAATTAATTGAGTCCAAACTGTTCTTGCACTTTGAACTCAGTTTGCTGCTATTGAAGTAAGCTGGGAACAAAGGGATGAAGTAGAAAGCAAAAAGAGAAACTGAGACTTTTTAAAAGCAGCTAAAAAAGTGAGATGACAGAGGAATAATTGGGATAGTTCCTGCCAAATCTTGACAGTTGGAGAGGATGGGCATGTTTTTGTTTTGTTTTGTTTGTTTGTGTGTATCTATATGCCTTTAAGTCACCTGCCAACTTATGGTGACTCTTTGGATTTCAAAGGGTTTTTTTAGGCAAAGAGTATTTCCTTCCCATGAAATAAAACCTATAGCATCTGGTATTCTTTGGTAGTTCCCCATCCAAGAACTGACTGGGCCTAACTCTGCTTAGCTTCCAAGGTTAGACAAAATCCAGTGCTTTCAATTTATTTAGATATAACAGTCATATACTTGGTGTTTTAACAGGTTGCTCAGCTGAATGGGAAGGCTGGTTTATAGCTTTAAATGTCAGTGTCAGCAGTTTTATGTGATGACAGCTCAAGCAACCATTTCAGGATTTTACTGTTTTAATCTACTTTGTTGTGTACCTTCAAGTTATTTCGTACATATGGTGACCATAAGGCAAATTCGCTTGGGGTTTTCTGAGGCTGAGCATGTGAGACTTGCCTATGGTAACCCAGTGGATTTCCATGGCTGAATGGGGATATGAACCATGGCTTCCAGAGTCCTAGTCCAACCCTAAACCACTACACCACACTGGCTCCTTACATTAGGCCTATATTTACAGAGAGTAGAAAAGAGTGAGTATAATTATTTGATCCAAAATGGAAAAATGACACCTCTCCCCAAAACTGTATAAGCCTATGCTTCTGTTACTGTTTTGAACCTTGATCCAACCATTCTAATTGGAAGAAGTTCAAGTCAGTGAAATTACAGCTCCTCTTAACCCTGCGGCTCTATCATCTTGCAAGCCATGGATAACATAGTATGATACAGGATCTGTCACACTAGTCGTCCAGAACAAAGTCCATCAGTACATAATGCCTTCCTTCTCTTTCATATAGGTGTGGTTCTGGCTGGTGTTGAAGAACTTTGGTGCATTTGCTTGTTGTTTGAGCTTGCAAACGAATTGGCAGTTGCCGTAATCTATAAACACTGGGTCACTGGCTTCTGAGTTTTTCCTTTGTAGCAGACTGCCTCAAGAGTTCACCCTTGGCAGTTGATAAATATGGAAGTAGTTTAAGCATTGTTTGTACTCTATGACCTACTTGCTCTGTCTATGCAGACAGTTCATAGCCATCTCTGCAAATTCTGATAAAAGCAATGGATGACCAGACATCTTAAAAGCGATACCAGATTGGGTTGCATGCACGCATAGAAAGTGCATCATCTCACCTATCCTATGCAGTACAAAATAAAATTAGAGAACTCTTTGTTAAACAAGGTACCGTAGATAACTACAGTGAGTGAGAGGGCTGCCCCTGCTCTATTTTGGTGCTCTAGAGCTTCAGAGACCAAAACTTGACATTTGGGTGGAACTGGAAGTGACATTTCCAGTCTCTTTTGCTTGCAATTTTGAGCTATGTTGCCCTTTTTTGGATCCCTGGCATGGGAGAGAATGACCATGATATAATAAAAAATCACAAAAGGCACAATTCTCCCATTTCTTTTCCCAACACAATGTTTGTTTTTTAGTTTTTTGTGAGTTTTTCAGGCTATGAGGCCATGTACTAGAAGAATTTATTTCTGATGTTTCACCTGCATTTGTGGCTGGCATCTTCAGTGAATGGTGCCATGCCATTCATGATGCTCAAAATTCATTCATGACGCCTCATAGCCCAAAAAAACCCACAAATAATTATGGATGCCAGCCATGAAAGCCTCCAACTTCACACTTTTTGTTTTGCTTTGGGGAACATGGGAGGCTGCATGTTGTTTCCACAATTCCTATCTCAGCTGTCCTGTCATTACTGCTTCTTCTTCTTCTTCTTCTACTACTACTACTACTGTTAGCAACAATGTATTTTTCTGAATTTTGGTGTGTGTATGAATTCCACACGGCCCCAGATAAACACTGCACTAAACCCCAAGTGCCAGCAAGGCAAGGCAGGAAGGTTGTGCCCAGGTCACTTGGAAGACTGGAAAATCCCCATAGTCTGGCAGATAGTGTGGGAGTTGCAAATGGATCATCACCACCTCCATAATCAGAAGGTTGGGCGATAATGGCCTAGATGTCTCATCAGATGGGCCAGCTAATGACTTACTCTCCCATTTCCCCTTGAATATTGCCAGACTGGATTATCTCACCCAGGTAGTCTCACACTTTTGCCCTGCGGCTAGATTTTTTCTCTTAAAACCCCCTAGATTTCTCCCCCTCAGTGTCACTAGTCTGAGTTCAGGGGGACGCTCCATCACTTTGTACTCTGATCTTCTTACTGGCATGTCTGTTCAACCCATGCTCTCCAAACAGTTGTGCCTCATGCCACTTCATCCAATTAGATCAGGGGTAGGCAACCTTTCCCCTTTAAGGGCCGAGGGACTTCAGCTCCCAGAAGCCTCAGCCATGTTGGCCAACAGTCCAACAGGGCTATGTTGCTTATTGTAACTGTTTTTATCTTGTAAACCGCCCGGATTGGGCAACCATTGGGCGGTATATAAATAAATTTTATTATTACTATTTATTATTAACTGTGTGTATAGTAACCAGTGCATTTTTGGATCTAAATATGATAAATCTTCCAAAGATTTCATTTCAAATTTATCCTCTACAGATCTGGTCACTAAATCCTTGTACGTGAGCCAACAGTCAATGGATTTCCATCTTCCAAAAAAAGCCTCTTGTGGAAAAATCCATAAAAGTCTCTTTCTGTAAAACTTCTTAATTTTCTCCCATACCTGCAACAGTGATCTTTTTATGACATGACATTTGAAGTTGCTATGAACCATTGCCTTTCCGTACCATAGCTAGGCATGCCAGCTAAATCTATTGTTGAAACCTTCTAAATTTAGTAATTTAACATCTTTTAAAGTAATCCATTTGGTTATGCAATTCAACATGTTTGCTTGGTATTACAACCAAAGATCAGGCACACCCCCTCTGACCAGATATTTTTTAAGTGTATTGTGATAGACATTTCCAAATAACTGAATCTGATACAATGAGATCTTTTTGCTTTTTTTTTTTCAGTGCATGTTTTCCAAGAAGAGCTTTGTTGTTATGTTATGTTTGTTGCAATTGGTCAAAGCTGGGGAGAGATTGCTATGATTTTTCTCTATTCTTTTCTCATAATTGTTCATGAGTACCTTCTCCAAATCCCTGTAGGTAATTGGCCCTTTGAGTTTTTCTGTTTGGGGATTTATTTGCTTTCCTAACCTTTAAATGGCCTAGTTAGACTCCATCCTTTTGCATAGCTGCACTGATGAATATACTGGGCACTTAGGATGTCTTTTCCACACATGTAGAATTAACTATTGAGAATGCCTCAAGTGGTTGATATATTTGAATTTAGTCCTGAAGGAATAAATGTGCTAGACATGATATGGTCCATAGAACTGCTTTTGTTGTAAAGTAGGAAAAACCTCGGTTTTGCTTTCTCCTCCATTCTTCTTTTTAAATTTCTAAATATGTGGTCTGTGAATTTTGTTGAATGTTTCAGAAATAAACCAAATCAAAGTTTTCATCCCTCTGCATTGTGTGGATTCAAATCCAGACCTTGAAGAGATAGTTACTGAAAACCCCTGTGCCTTGATGGCAAAGACATTGACTTTCAAAGTTACTGCATTAAAGTTAACTAGATTTCAGAGACAATATATTGTCAAAATGTATACACCAATGATGCATACCTAGAGAAATTTGAATATGTTATTGTGTGTCTTTAAGTCATTTCTGACTTACAGTGGTCCTAAGGTAAATCTGCCATGGAGGGTTATTGTTGCTGGTTTGTTTGTTTGTTTGGGCAAAATTTATTCAGAGGCGGATTGCCATTATCTTCTTCCAAGGCTGAGGTTCCATTCAAAAGGTAATACCTCACTTGCAGAGATGTTCCAGTGGAAGTCAGTGCATCTGTATGCAGCATCCATTTATGTAGCTCCTGAACGTAGGACCTGGATTATGCCCTATGTTACCATGTAATTTGTCCTTTAAAACTGTTGCCTCTGTGTCCTGTAATATTGTGCTTGAGGCAATGAAGATTTTGCAGGGTGGAGAAGATCTCCCTTTCTGATAGCCTTCTTTTTCCATCCATTCCCAATGAACCTGAACTAAGGGCAATCAAAAACTATGGCATTGGATGACTTTCTGGCAGGGAAAGTAAACTTGCCCACCTGCAGCTGTTGTCCTCCGTGTGGTAGTTTGCCAGTTCAGAATATTGTATAGATGAATTTGGCAGTCAAGCATGACAGCAAGATAAAGCTTTCTGCCCAAAAGACAAAGAGGAAAGGATGGAAAATGTCTAATCATAAGGTTGGTATTTGGATCACTAGAGGTTCCCCCCACCCATTTGTTTTGGATTTATCTAAGATTATAACTCCCCTTTTGTTCTTTCTGTGGCACCTGCCCTGAATGCAAGAACAATAAGCACAGCTGTGCTGTTCACTGGCACTTCGATCACAGTATCTATCATGGATTAAAGGTATGGAAGGCTTCTGTTTTTTGTTTGTTTGTTTTTGGTGGTTCAGTTTCATCTTGCTTAGACTCTCATAAGACTCTCATACTTTAACATTTTGGGTACATCAGTGTTAATCTTGCTTTAAAGTAAGTTATGCCCTACATTAATTATTTTTCTGTACAAGTTTAGCAGTGTGTTTGAACACACTTTTCTCCTCTCTGAAATTCAGAAAGGTTTGCCAGTATAAGGTAATCAAATACCCATAAAGTTAAAAATTATTCAGAATAAAATAAAATGCTTGGTGCATAGTTTTCATTAATGCTCAGTTGTGCGTAACAGTCAGCCAAATGTCAATTATTGCTGCTGCAGTAAACTGAAATAAATGGCTTCCTAGTCTTACAGAATCATACATATACATACATACACAAACCTGCATAAATCCCATGGACATCTGTGGGAATGGCCAAAGGTAAATCTGTAACAGCTCTTTTTAAGGATATTCCCCCAAATGATTAGTGAATGGCTATTTTAAATGTTATGAGGATCCATACTATTATGTGGCATTCTTGAGATTCTTCTAAATAATCAATGTTTAGAGGGCAGGATCTGCATACGGCAAATTGCTAACACTGTTGTCTCATTAACACCCACAAAGTTCCACAACTAAGTTACATTTTAAATATGTGTGTGTGTGTGCGTGCACGCGTGCATCTCTCTCTTTCTCTCTAGGCTTCATGCCAACTGGTTATCCCTCTAGATCAGGGGTAGGCAACCTTTTTGAGCCGGGGGCCGCATTGCTGTCCCTCAGGCAATTGGGGGGCCGAAGCACCAAAAATAAATAAAAAAATTAAAAAATTAAAAAATAAAATTAAAAATTATTTTTTTAAAAAAAGTTTTAAAAAATATGCATGCACACTCTCTCAGCCCCAGAAAAGCCATGGCAAAACCCCTGTAGAGATTTTGCCAAGAAAAACCCAAGAACAAGTAATAACAACAATAATCAATATCATCATGGCGGGCAGCGGCGGCGGCAGGACCGGCTTGGGGCCGGTCCAAAGGCCTCGGGAGGCCGCATCTGGTCCGCGGGCCTTAGGTTGCCTGCCCCTGCTCTAGATTGTTTGGGGAGTAGGTTTTGCTTCACACATCCCCCGCATCTGTATTATAGCCTAAGATACCTAGAATCTCTATAGAGAAAGTCCTCTAAGACTGCTTAAAAGATGTTATTACTATTAACTAATGCACTTATTAGGCATATAATTATATGGGCACATTTATTTATTATTGTTTACACCCAGATAAATGAACATAGATTTCAATTTAGTTGTACTTAAAAAGATAAAAGTTGCGAGCTAAGGCAGTGTAGTTCACTTAATTGTAAAAGCTACTAATGAAAGTGGTGTTTGTGCCTTTAAGCTACCAGTTGACTTATGACAAACCCATGGATTTCATAGGGTTTTCTTAGGCAAGGAGATGGTTTAATATTGAGGTGGTTTACCATTGGTTTCCTCTGAATATAGCCTACACCATATGATATTTCTTAGTGGTCCCCTTTCTAAGGGCCCATGCAGATGGCCCCTAAGGGGCGGCTGTGTGCCACCCCTGGAAGTGCCAGATTGGGGCCACGGCAACCACACACTGCGGCCCCAATCCGGCTTTTTGCCGCTCCCAAAAGAGTGGGCAAATGCCACCCCTTTTTGGGGTGGCAAAAAGCCACCCTAGAGCTGTTGCCATGGCTCTTTGCGCCCCTTTGGCACAGCGTGTGTGTACGCTGTGCCAACCAGGCACCCTGACACCACGTGCCATGCGGTCAGGTGTGTGGCATCGGGGAGGCTAGCATGCAGTCGCCCCACCCCAACTTCACCCCCAGTCTACTGATAGGGATGACTTGACCACATTGATTTATGCTTTGATAACCTCCCAGTTGGATTGCATCAATGCATTATGTGTAGAGCTTCTCTTGAAGACCAGGTTCACTTGGGCCTCAAACTGCCAACCTTACGATCTTCCAATCATTAGAACTGGCATCTTTAACCATTAAGTCAACACATCCCTTCATGTAAAGCCATACATGAAAAGTGTGTATGTTTCCAGACATATGCTTTTGCTCAAGCCTTAGTTTCAGAGTTTTTGTAGCCCTTGCCTCTTCCTGTGATTAGTTATGTTAATAATAATTTATGTCTCCCTCTGAGGAACTTTAAGTAGCATACCTGGTCCCCCCACTTGTAGTCTCGCAACAAATTTGGGATGCTGTTTAGGTGGGAGATATAATGACTAAGATTACCTAGTGAGCTTAATAGCTGAGGGGGGATCTGAACCTTGGTCTTCCTGCTTCTAGTCCGCCATTCTAAGCATACAGGCAACTAATTCTAGTTAATGAATGTACAAAATGAATTTCCTTATTTCATTGTTCTAGAAGTTGGCACTGAATGGCTGCCAGACCCTTTGAAATCCAATCCATTTCTTATAGGGATAAAGACTTGGCATTCTTTTTAGAACATTAATTTCTGGCTTCCTGGCTTTTTATGCTTGTGCTATACTACTAGAGGGTTGGTTGATTATATTTAAAGGACAGCCATTTGATATTTCCTGCATAGTGTGTGTGTGTGTGTGTGTGTGTGTGAGAGAGAGAGAGAGAGAGAGAGAGAGAGAGAGAGAGAGAGAGAGAGTGACTTTGGTTTGCTTGTTTCATTCTCATGAAATGGCAGGCTTATTTAAGTGCTACAGTGAGGTGTATCAAGTATGGATATCTGTGCTACTACTAGCTTTCAGTAGTGCCTTGGGATTCGGATGAAAGATTACATGAATGGCAAGATATCCTTGTATGGGGTGAGGGATTAATTTGGGAAGGGGGCCATGTGTAGGTTTGCCATTGTCCAGTTTGGGTGGGTTTTATTCATATTCTAGCCATACCATCTGATGCCTGTTTGGACCATCATCTGGCCTGAAGTCCAAGTCAAGACATGCCACATGATTATTATTTTTGCCCCCCCCCCACCACCATGCATACACACCATCACACAAATACACTGGCAGTTACCTCCCTCTTCCTAATGGATGCCATTCCATTAGTCATATGCCCATATGATCGGCCACACAGTCACACGTGCAATGCACCACCTATACAGTGCCTTGGTGCATCAGTGTGCCC
Source organism: Phrynosoma platyrhinos (assembly GCA_020142125.1). Taxonomy (NCBI): domain Eukaryota; kingdom Metazoa; phylum Chordata; class Lepidosauria; order Squamata; family Phrynosomatidae; genus Phrynosoma; species Phrynosoma platyrhinos. The sequence continues at coordinate 12,101,804 of JAIPUX010001880.1, read as the reverse complement.
AGTGATACATTGGCAAAGCACAATCAGGGAGCCCCCTCCCCATACATGCCCCCTTCACCCCATGTCCCCCTATTGGACTGTCTGGTTTGTATATATTGCAATTACACCCATTGCATTATTGACAATTGCATTTTTGATTTGCTACAGTCCTGTACTGGTGCCAGGGTGTTTATATACCCATGCAATGATGCACATTTTCCTCCCTGAGTCGGAGTATCCCAGCTTCTTTTTTCTCCGGTTTTTAGACCTGGAGCATGACTTCATTTCACTTTCCACCCACTTTCACCTCATGTACCATCTAAACAGCCAGGCTTCAAAGTGGTTAAATGCTGCTTTCTTTGGCCACTGTGGACTACCCCAAAGAAACCTTAATACTCCACCTCAATGTGGAAAATGTGCATCATTGCACATTTGTGCAGATACACAGCAAGTGCAAGAATGGGGGAAAGCCTGTGTGGAAGCAGTCTGGAGCATATGCCCTGGGACTGGTGAGACCATGCTCCAGTTTGAAGCAGCATTATTTTGTCACTGCGGACAACCCCTGAAAAAATCCTGCAAAGGAAACCCTGTAAGAGGGTCAGCATAAGTCAGAGTTGTCTTGAAGGCAGTTAAAAAACAACAACAAAGTGATCTCTGGTTGGTGAGTGGAAGAATTATAAAAGGGAAACATTTAGAAAAGATTCCAAGAAAACATGCTGGGACAAAAGGAATTAGCATTGAATTGAAGAATGAGGTACTGGATACATTTATCATGGAGAAGTGGTAAATCAGCCTGAAGATGAATTACAAAAGGGAAGCTGCCTGATGGTGGAGAGCAGCTCACTCAGGGAGAACATATGGAAGAAAAGATCAGTTGTTTAAGATTTTTGAGATAGTAAGTGTTACTCAAGACTTTAGATCTTTGAACAGTTATGCTCATCTTATGCAAAAGCTGAAATTTAGAAAGAAAACTTAGGTGAAATTTGAATAATTGTAACTGTTGCTGTTGGTTAGATTTTGTTTGGTTTTGGAATAATAAGTATAATTCTTGAGATTTTGAAGTTTGAACTAAGATTTGGAAATAAAGAATTTTGAAAAGAGAAGATGAATGGGGAGATTATGATTATGGATGCCACTCTGTTTTACGTACAGATATGATTACTATATATGCTCGACTATAAGGCGACCTCATGTATAAGTTGAGAGCAAATTTTGGGGCCAAAATTATGGATTTTGACATGACCTGTGGATAAGTTGAGAGTAAAACATAGGGGTGTATAGTAAGGATCTAAAGAATGAAGCAAAGCAAAACTATCAAAGAACATGTCTCTTTGTGCTCACTCTTAAGGCTGAATGGATGAGTAGATGGGGTCGATGCTTCAGGACAGATGATACTCTTGTCTTTCATCAGGGGATGGTTCTTTCTTTTTAAATAACTGTTAAGGTATAGTACTTACATTGAACCATGGATAAGTTGACTCAGGTTTTTTTGGGTCAAATTTTTGACCTAAATTTCTAGACTTATATATGAGTGTATACAGTACTTTGCACTGTATACACTACAGTATATTGTTTGGTGTATTTGTGTGATTCTAGAAAGGCAGACAAATTAATTTCTTAGATTTGAGTAGAAATGAGTAGAATTAGCCATTTTAATATAGCTGCCAGATTTTGATATCTACAAAAAATGCAAAGAATTAACAATTCGGACTCTGTTGAGATGGATGAAACTGCTTTGATTAGATAATAATTGTTAAGTTGCTTTGATTCATATTGAGGGACATTCATTACAGTAGGAATTGTGGGATAGTAGGATTAAATATTCTTTGGATAATTATTTAAAGTATATAATAGATAAGTAGGATATCTTGGTAATTACAACTGTTAGCTTGGAAGTTGGAAGGCATTTGTTTTCAATCCTTTTTGTCATTTATATGTCAGTATAGATTATAAGTGGGGGGGAGATTGGGGGGAATTGAGGTTTTTTTGGGGGGCAGTCAATTATAGCCAGCATTTTAAAAAGTAAATTATAAATAGATAAAATGCTTTTTAAAATGCCATTGGCAACTTCTTCTAGGCAAAGAGAGCTTGGACAAAGTTATTCATGGGCTAGTGGCATCCACTCTGTGTTCTTTCCCCTGGGTGTATTTTGGTCAACTGACAGATCAAATATTTCATTAATCTCACATCACTTGCCCATTCCTTGCTTAGTAAAATGCTTTAAAAACCAGCTTCTACTTGTAATAGCTGGTGTTAGTTTGGTTTGGTTATATTTTAGTTTCTTTTTCTTTATCAAAAGTTTTATCTGACATTTTACTTTGATTTTCCAGGATGAAACAGTGAAAGATTTACATTTATAGAAACCTGACTAACTATTTCTATGATAATTACATCTATTTTAAAAGTTGTTTTAAATAATTAGTGTCTTTAAAAGTTAATGGCATGGAATTTGCAATAATGATTTTGTTTCTACAGTTTTCCTTAGTATAAAATATACTGATTATTTTAAAACATCTCTTTATATTCTAAAAAAAGGTTATATATATATTTTTTACTCATTGGATGGCCAAAAATAAATAAATCTCTTTTTGTTCTAAAAAAAGGTTGATTTTTTATGAAGATGTTATACTTTGGTGTGTGAATTTATGTAGTTTGACACCACTTTAAGTGCTGTAGCTCCATTCTATGGAACTCTGGGATTTGTAGTTTCACAAAGTCCTTTGCCTTCTCTGCCAAAGTGTGCCTCACAAAACTACAAATCCCAGTATTTTGTAGGATGGAACCATGGCAGATAAAGTGTCATTAAACTGTATTATTTCTATAGTGTAGATGCACCCTGTGTGTATGGAACCTGCAATGAAGAAGCAGTTTTTTCCCCTGCCCAACATCATGTTCACACTTTAGACATCATAATCAAACAAGGGCTTCCAGACCTTGACTACTTGATTCTGGGAACTGTAGTCCAAAAGACTTAACTTTTCCAAGCCCTCAGGCCTATACTGGTGGATCCCACTTTTCACTGGCCCTTTCCGTAAAATATCTTCTCTACATATAGTAAGAATTAGACTGAGTGCATTGGGTTCTTTATATACAAACCATGATGTACTATGATTTACATCATAAGTGGTGGGCAGGCACAATCCCCCCCAATATTACTTAAATATGTAGCTAATACTGTACAAACAAATACTCAG
>JAIPUX010001880.1:12077634-12093525 GCA_020142125.1 Phrynosoma platyrhinos | reverse complement strand
CAAGCCCAGGCCTACTGAATTCTTAATCTAAACACTATACCATGCTGGCTCTCAAAAAGTTTCCTGTTAGGGGATTATTTTGCCCACAATGCCATTTTCTCCATGTTCCATATGATTCAGGATTTCCCAAAGCACCACTCAGCTTTTGTGACAAGAGGAAGAGGAAAGAGTATGAGTTTGGGTTAACATGTCACTTGTATTTAGTTTAGCTCTCATCCCATGGGTTTTGGAATAGGTCACCCACCATTCCTTGCGGATCCTTTGGAACATACAGAATTCATTCTGATGTGCAAAGTTGATTTGTCTGTCTGTCTTTATCAAACCAAAAAAAAGCCTTATTTAATATAGCAGTAAGCTATTTTTCTGTGGTTCTTTGCTTTACATAAAAGTACTGTAGAACATTTCACAATGGATTTGTCCATTTTATCTAGCGTGCTTCAAAAACAGAGATTTGTATAAAATAAATGTGTACAATTGGGATGCTTTCTCCCCCCTCCCCTTTATAAATGATATATGAAATATTTTGGTCTCCAGACATCATCACTTTCACTTCCTGTTGCCATGGACACTCATTAGTATTCCACGGAGGCCTAGTTGCCATGGAGAAATGTGTAGTTGTACTGTGTTGCTATGGTTACTCTTCACCATTATGAACCTTTGCTATATCAACTAGCAGATCTGTTTGGGTAGGCCTGAAATATTACAGTTGTATTTAAAGCTACTGGCAATTAAGATTCCGGATCCAATCTGTAGCTGGAATATTTATCTTTAGAACTGTAATGGAGCTATTTTGCATTAAAAAACCCCATAGCCGTATTAAAAATATTTCTTTTAGAAATAGTTTGATGGCTACCATTGGGTCTGAGGGCCAGAACAGAAAGCAGGTAGAAAGCCCAATGTCCACACAGCCTGCTCCCAAGGAAAACCAAACATCCATGGGCTGACCATATGGCGTGATGTCAAGCCACGCTGCTGTGTAATATTTTTTGTTGCCTCCCCACCATGCGTGTGCACTGTTACACAAACATGCAAACAAACGTACCTCCTGCGACCTCCAAATATCTCCCACATCCACCCAGATGCCATTCCATTGGATGGCTGCTCCTTTGATTGGCCACACACACATTCACATGTGTAGTGCTTCATCTGTACAGGGCAGGGGTAGGCAACCTTTCCCCTTTAAGGGCCGAGGGACTTCAGCTCCCAGAATCCCAGGAGCTGTTGGCCAACATGGGACCATTGGCCAACATGGCTGAGGCTTCTGGGAGCTGAAGTCCCTCGGCCCTTAAAGGGGAAAGGTTGTGTATCCCTGGTACAGGGCATTGGTGCACGAGTGATACACAGGTAAAGCACAATCATGGAGGCCCTCCATGCATGCATGAGCCCTTCACCCTTCCTTCGCCACATACCGTCCTGTTGGGACTGTCTGGTTTGTGTATATTGTCATTACATCCATTGGAGCTGTTGCACTTTCATTTTTTTTTTACTTTGTGACAGTCCCGCACTGACTGTGTATATGCAGGCACAAAAATGCACATTTTCCAAGCTAAACCAGAGTATCCTGGCTTTTTTTTTTTGCTTTGGTTTTTAGCCCTGGAGCATGGCTTTGTTTCGACCTCTACCTGCTTTCAAGGCATGCATCGTATACATGCCCTGTCTTCAAAATGGTTGGAAGCCGCTCTGTTTTGCCCTTCTGTTTCACCCTTATGATGTTGTGCAGGTTTAAAATTCATGTTTTGAAGGATGAGTGTATTTTCACATTTATAAGAGGATAGAGCCAGCATGGTGTAGTGTAGGGGTAGGCAACCTTTCCCCTTTAAGGGCCGAGGGACTTCAGCTCCCAGAAGCCTCAGCCATGTTGGCCAATAGTCCCATGTTGGCCAATAGCTCCTAGGATTCTGGGAGCTGAAGTCCCTCGGCCCTTAAAGGGGAAAGGTTGCCTACCCCTGGTGTAGTGGTTTAAGCATTGGATTATGACTCTGAGAGAGTAGGGTTCAAATCCAGGCTTGGCCATGAAAACTCAAGGAGTGAGGTTGAAGAAGTCACACTCTCAATTTCAGAGGTAAGCAAGACCACTCTAAACAAACCTTGCCAAGTCAGAAATGACTTGAAGATACATAACAACAACAACAATGACACATTATAAATTTGTAAAGAAAAAAGTGGAAGAATAGCATTGGGTCCCCACTTTAGATGTAGATCAAGACTATTTGCCTGTGAGGGCATCATCATTTTCAGAAGCAGAATGATACCTCTGGATGGTGGCCTGATGAAGATGATGATGATGATGATGATGATATATTATTATAATATTTATTTATTTCCTCTCTTTCCCCTAGTCTGAGACTCAAGGAGGCATAAAAGATATATAGATACAGAAAAAAAAATTAACATCACACAAAATTTAAAAATATAGTTAAACTATCAATAAATTTTGTTGTTGTTATTGTTATCCACCCTCGAGTTGATCTCAACCAATGTTGACCTTATAAAGGAGACATTTGCAAGATTCCTGCCCTCCACTGCTTTGCTCAGTTTCTGCAAATTCATACCCGTGACCTCTTTTATGGAGTCCATACATCTAGCATGTGGCCTTCTTGTCATTCTGCTTCCCTCCAACTTTTCTAGCATTATTGATTTTTCCAGTGTGTTGTGTCTTCTCAGGATGTGTTCAAAATACAACAGCCCCAGTCTAGTCATCTTGAATTCCAGAGAGACTTCTAGTTTGATTTGTTCTAGCATTCATTTCTTTGATTCTTGGCTGTCCATGGTATCCTCAGCAGTCTTCTCCAGCACCGCATTTCAAATGAATTGATTTTCTTCCTATTCACTTTCTAAACTGTCCAGCTCTCACATTTGTACATGGTAATAGGGAATACAATGGCTTATACAATTCTAAGTTTCGTGCTCAGTTGTATATCTTTAGTCATCTTATGATTTCTTGACTGCAGTCTCTGCTCTGATCAATGTATGAACCTAGGTATGAGAACTCTTTTAGTATTTCTGTTTTCTCATTTTCTAGATTGAATTTGTGTAAATTCTCCATGGTTGTTATCTTTGTTTTCTTTATGTTCAACAATAAGCCTGCCTTTGTACTTTCTTCCTTGATCTTCCTTAGTAGTTGCTCTAGGTCTGTGATGTTTTCTGCTAGTAGTATTGTATCATCTGCATACCTTAGATCAGGGGTAGGCAACCCAAGGCCCGGGGGGGCCGGATGCGGCCCCCTGAGGCCTTTGGACCGGCCCCAGGCCAGTCCTGCCGCCGTTGCCGCTGCCGCCCCCTGCCGCCTGCCATGATGATATTGATTATTGTTGTTATTACTTGTTCTTGGGGTTTTCTTGGCAAAATCTCCACAGGGGTTTTGCCATGGCTTTTCTGGGCCTGAGAGAGTGTTCATGCATATTTTTTATTTTTTTATTTTTAAAAATATTTATTTATTTATTTATTAAATTAAAAATAAAAAAAATTAAAAAAATAATTTTTAATTTTAATTTTAATTAATTAATTAATTAATTTTTGGTGCTTCGCCCCCCCCAGTTGTCTGAGGGACAGCAACCCGGCCCCCAGCTCAAAAAGGTTGCCTACCCCTGCCTTAGATTCTTGATATTCCTTCCTCCTGTTTTCAATCCTCCTTCTTCTGTGTTCAAGCCTGCTTTTCCTAAAATATGTTCTGCACACAAGTTGGACAGATAGAGTGAAAGGATACAGCCTTGCCTGACCCCTTTTCCAATTGGAAAACATTCTGTTTCTCCATATTCTGTTCTGACAGTAGCCTCTTGTCCTGAGTACAGATTCCTCACCAGGAAATCAGATGTGTTGGTACTCCCATGTCTTCAAAGGCGTTCCATATCCTTTCATGGTTTATGCAGTCAAAGGCTTTGCTATAGTCTATATAGCACATGCTGATTTTCTTTTTAGAATTCCTTGGTGTGCCCCATTGTATATTGTAGTGTGGTCCCTAGTGCCTCTTCCTTTCTGGAACCCTGCTTGAACCTCTGGGATTTCTGTCTCCATGTATAGTTGGAGTCTATGGGCCTTTACAGACTGCTAGAAATAATGCAGCTTAATACCACTTTAATTGTCTTGGCTCAGTGCTAGGGAATCATGGGAACTGTATTTTTTTTTAGACAGAGAGCTCTGGTGCCACAATAAACTACAGTTCCCATGATTCCCTAGCATTGAGCCAGGGCAGTTAAAGTGGACTCAAGCTGCACTATTTCTGGCAGTCTGTAAAGGCCCTATGTTGTAGAATTTTGACCATTGTTTTGCTTGCATGAGAGATTAGAGCTATGGTCCTATAATTGCTGCAGTCCTTTGTGTCTCCTTTTTTGTGGATGGGGATGCATATTAATCATTTCCAATCTGTTGGTCATTGTTTTGTTTTCCATATCTGTTGACATATGTTGGTTAGCACTGGTGTTGATTCTGTCAGTGTGGATTGAAGCAGTTTGATTGGAATATTATTTGTTCCTGATAATTTATTTTCCCTCATTTATCTAATAGTAGCTTCCATCTCTCTTTTAGAATTTGGGGTTCATCTTCATATGATGATTCGATCCATGTGTCCTTCATTTTGTTATATCTTTTCTGTGTATGGTATCTAGCGTTTTTTAATTCCTTCCTGTTCTTGAATGATGTTATTTTTATTGTCATAAAGTATCCTGGTTCTTGGTTTGAATATCCCTTTGATTTCCTGGATCTTGTGGAATAGGTCTCTTGTTTTTCCCTTTTTGTTGTTGTCCTCTATCTCTCTACATGCATCATTGTAGTATTTGTCTTTATCTTTTTGCATCAGTCGTTGAACTGTAGCATTCATGGTTCTGAATTTGTTCCTGTCTCCCTTTTGTTTTGCTTTTCCTTCTTTTATTGATTGTAGCTTTTTACCTGTCATCCATGTTTTTTTCTTTTTCTTTTTGACTACTGTAAGTGTCTGTCTGCCTTCTTTTATAGTGTCCTTGGCTTCTGACCATAGTTCTTCTGTATTCAATAGTTCTTCTGCAATCAATAAAATTATTAGCACTAAAAAGCATAATTATCAACAAAAAGAACCTGCCACCTCCATCCCTTCAAGCACTTTGAATCGGCCCCAGTATTTGCCATCAGTCTCAACATTTATCAGGAAGACTAGCTTTCCATCAGTTTTTCAGTTCTTTCAGTTCCATTTCATTCAAATTTTAGTGGAGTCTCTTCTTCTCAAAGGCCTGCACTGGAGAAATAATACAGTTTGACACTGCTTTAATTGCCATGGCTCAATGCTATGGAATTCTGGGATTTGTAGTTTTGTGAGATATTTAGTCTTCTCCCTCAGAGAGTTCTGGTGGCACAGCAGAATTACATAGGATGGAGCGATTGTAGTTAAAGTGCTGTTAAACTGCCTTATTTCTGCAATACAGATGAGTCCAAAGAGACTTTGCATATGTTAAGTTTGAGGTGTATGCCTAAAAGAGCGTTTTAAAGAGGACATCTGAAAATAGAAAGTGTAATTGGGACAGATCTGTGTATATGAACACAGGTATGCTCATCAGCAAGATATAATAGACTTTAGCTTCTGTTGAGGAAGTCTAGTGCCAAATGTGATGCTGGAGAGAGTTATATAGCTAACACAATGGCAAAAAGACAATGATTTCATTAGTAGGAAAAAGAGATTATGCTTACCATTAGTAGGTGGTATGAAAAGAGGAAGACTGTATTACAGATGGATTTACAACAGGATTATTAGCAACATCGACAACAGGATCTCTTAGAGGTTTCTCATTCATAGGGTCACCATCAGTTGAAACCAGCTTGACAACACATAACAACAAATCTACAATCTTGAGGATAATGGATGCCTCAGTCTTTTCAAGTCCTAACAGTTTTCCCACTCAAAATTAATTCCTAAATATTAAATTATTTGGGCCTATCTACTTAGTAAGTGGAATGATTAGATATTTCATTTGGCTTAGGGGAGCCACAAAAATTGCTGCAACACTAAGGGAGCTGTGAATCAAGAAAGTTTGGGAACCTCTCAACCAAGTGGAAGTTTTTCCTACCATAGACTTAGAAAGTTCTTATTTGCTGCTTTTCAGCATACCATGCTGTTGTGTCAAACACAGCAAGGCGTGGGAGAAATTAAAAGATGGTAGTCATAACCTGGAGCCAATTTAGTACAAATTGATGTCTCTCATTTCATTTTGCAAAGAGAAAAAATGCCCAAGATTTTGGTCCATCTCAACAACATATTTCACACACTCCTGTAAACAATCATGATTCTGGTTGTTCATGTTTTCTTAGTGAAAAGTACAGAAAAGTATATTGAAAAGTTAAATAATGGTGTTGAGCCCTCTAATTTTACTGCACACTGTGCTTGTGAAGGTTACAGTAATGTACAAATATATCTTTATCAGACTGTTGTAGTTAAGTCTTAACTGATAGTTGGGAGAAATTAACTGAATACACCAGCACTACAGAAGAACTAAAGTCATAGGGAGTATTAGTGAGAAGACGAGAGTGAAGGAAAGGATAATAAAATAGATTAGAAAAAGAGCAAAAGTTAAGCATCAGACTTCCATATTATTAAATCATCCTGGTAATTGCATGAGAGAGCAAGTGGAGCTTTTAAATGTGGATGTGTGCATGCTAGAGAGAATGGCATATTACAGGGTCTAAACCCTGTTTCTACATTGCCATTAAGCACATCTCTTTCTCATAATATTAATTATTAAAGAGCTAATAATAGCCCTTTAAAGTGGATATGTATATACAGGTACAAGAAACCCCTGTTTCTGCAATACCACAAAGCATATCTCTTTCTCATAATAATGAAGAGCTAATAATGGTCTTTTAAAGTTAGACAAAAAGTAGAATTTCCCTGCAGAGCATCACGGTCCAGATTGGAGAGGGTAGCACGTAGGATTCTTGCAGAAGAAAGGCAACATTCCTAAATAATTTGCAAGTCTGATCTTTTGAGTATAGAAAGGGGAGGAAAGTACTGCAGAGCCATGACTTCATCCTGTTCAGGAAAACTTCCTTCATAATAAAGATTCACTGGAATGAAGGTTGCTGTTCTAGAAAAGTCCAGCTTCACTGTAGTACTGTGATGTCATAAAGGCACACAGCTCATGAGAACTGAGTTGGCCAAAGTTCTAGTTGTCTGCCTTGATCTATGGCTGAGGAAGAAAGAACACAGGAGCAGGTCTTTGTAACACATTTTTCCTATGTTTTTCCTCACTTCAAAGTAGGGACACTTCCCAAGGTGAGTCACATTTTGAATATGCGGAGCTGCCCTATACAGTGTCACACAATGGATCTAGTGCAGGAGCAGGCAACCTAAGACCCGGGGCCAGATGCGGCCCCCCGAGGCCTTTGGACCAGGGTCAGGCTGACTCATCCTTAAGGGATACATGTATGGGACAGGAGATGAAGGTGTGAATGAGGGGATAAGACTGTTTTACTGTTCAGTAGGAAATTGTAGGAAACTGTTTTTCTGTTCAATACTGTTGCATTATTTCAAGGGTACTCTGTTGTGGGCTATGTGATGGGCTTGGCCTGATCCAGAAGTAGACAGCCCTTTCTTCTCTCTCTGGGTCTCTCAATCTGCCACACTCTCTTGCCCATTTCTTCTCTATCCAGCGAATTGCTGGCAGATGCTTACAGTGGGCCCTTGGTATCTGCTGAGTTTCTTTCCAGGACTCCCGTGGATACCAAAATCAAGGGATGCTCAAGTCCCTTTAAGTATAATAGCATAGTCAAATGATGTCCTTTATATAAAACGACAAAATCAAGGTTTACTTTTTGGAATTTATATCTATGTTAAATATTTTCAATCCATGGATACTTGAATCCATGGATAAACAACTGTATTTGCAGAAGGCTACTTTTCTTCCCCTTTAGTCCCTTTGCATTTCCATATATATTCTTTCCCTCTGAAGTACCCATGTCTGCATTAAATTGGGCTGTAGATGGTTGGTTGTGCACCCTTTGTGTAAATGTTTTGCAGTGTCAAAATGGGGATAAGGCAGAATTTGGCACTGAGGAGATAGAATGGCATAGTGGTTGTTTACTAAAGGGTAAGCACATTACATTTGGAAAGGGGCAAAACACATCGATGTTTATTTGCTATTGCTAATGCCAGCAGCCTCAAAGCCAAGACCAAGACTGAGGTAGGGTGGGGAGCTGGACTGATTTGTGGCAAATTAGAAATAGCTGTAGTGGATGTAAACAGAAACCTGGTGAGAGAGAGAATCAGTGTCATACACTCAGCAGCTGTTAGCCATAATAATTATGTGGAACCTCTAGATCAGGGTTAGGCAACCTTTCCCCTTTAAGGGCCGAGGGACTTCAGCTCCCAGAAGCCTCAGCCATGTTGGCCAATAGTCCCATGTTGAACAATAGCTCCTGGGATTCTGGGAGCTGAAGTCCCTCAGCCCTTAAAGGGGAAAGGTTGCCTACCCCTGGTCTAGATTCAGAGGTCATTAAGCCACTAAGAATCAGTTGCAGGCAGACAACAGTTCAGCTGGGTCTACCATAGAATCAGAGAGTTGGAAGAGACCTCAAGGGCTATCCAATCCAACCCCTTGCCATGCAGGAACATACAATCAAAACACCTCTGATAGATGGCCATCCAGCCTCTGTTTAAAAAAAGAAGGAGACTCCATCACACTCAGTTCTTACTGTCGGGAAGTTCTTCCTAATGTTGAGGTGGGATCTCTTTTTCTTACCATCACCATGTCCTACTTATGGACATGCCAAGAAACATCTGCTTGACTAATGTAAGAAACAGACTGCAGAAAACTTATCTTGATGCAGCAGGCTTCTTTTTATATTGTTACAGTGCTGCCTAGTTGCTTTGATTCTTTTTCCTGATGTGGATTTATTATTGTCTGATGTAGTCAGGAGCCTTGAGGCTTCTCTTGCATTTGTTGGAAAGAAATGGCCAACTCTTCTCCAGGTTTATATGCTTGGCATATGTGTTTGTTTCTTCAGATACTTGCTTTTCTACTTGTTGCCATACTCCTGTTACTTTGTGTAGATGTAACATTTTTCTTCAACCAGCAAGATGCTGAATTTTTGTTTCTCTTCATTAAAGTTCTGTTTCTTTTATTTTTAGGTTTATCACAGACACCATCCATCTGGAAATCCTAGAAAGGTAAACAAATGAATAAGTAAACGCCTTTTCAAGGGTTGGCACCCTTTTTATTTTACCTTATTCTTACCTCCCAGTATTAGAACTCAACAACATCCAGACAACCAGAGATTTCATGAGTTTCATGTAAACTGTGCTTACTAGAATTTGAAGGCAGTGAATGATATTGAGGGTGGGCAATGGGTGGGTTGCATTGCTGCCATGGTCACCTGGAAGTGACTGGAAGACTAATTCCAGTTTCTGCTTCATGGGTTTTCAGCTGACTTTTAGCTACTTTTGGGACTTGGGTGTTAAAATGGTAAACTACCATTCCAAGAAGAACTGTTCATTGTTTTCGGGTGATCTTTGCCTGGAAGAAGCAATTTAAAAATACTTTGAGAGGGGCTTGCAAGGCCTCAAAAAGAGTGTGTTACAGTATAATATGCTGCTTATAACTCATTCTTTGTTGTTGTGGTACAGCCAAATGTTATTGCATTAGGGACCTGGGTTGTTATTTTCACCTCAATTAAAGAGGTTCCTCCATCAGTTGCTGAAGATCTAAAGTTGGGGTGGGCAACTGTGGAAGGCTTGGGTGGGGCTGCATTAGTCTCCAAGGAGACCTTGAAGGGTTGCACCTCTCCATTAAATCTGCTGCAGCAGTTTTTTAAAATGGGGTGTTTTCACAATGTTTTGGGGCCTTCCTAGCCCCGGGGATGCCTTTTTAACAGCAGGAAGTAAGTAAAAGAAAGTTCACTTTCTTTTTTTTAAAAAAGGCCTCTCTTGAGACTAAATAAATGTGGTGGAAATGTGCCCCTTGCCCCTTACTAGACATTATGGGACATTTTGGGACAAAATATTACAACTTTTTGCAAAAACTGTTTTTGACCCACTAGGGGGCCAAAATGTGGGGGATATACCCTCAACACCCTCTAGAGCAGGGGTAGGACACCTTTACACTTTAAAGGCCAAGGGACTTCAGCTCCCAGAATCCCAGGAGCTATTGGCCAACATGGGACTATTGGCCAACATGGCTGAGGCTTCTGGGAGCTGAAGTCCCTCAGCCCTTAAAGGGGAAAGGTTGCCTAACCCTGCTCTAGAGTGTATTTTGGGACATTTGTAAGTTTTTTTTATCTCTGAGGGAACCTGGGGACCACAGAAGGGGCCCTGAAGCATGCATGTGCCCTGCGGGCTGTACTTTGTGTTGGCTCTGAATTTGCAAAAACAAAAATCTCCAGCCAACGTTCAGTGCAATTTGAGGACAACAGAGTCAGATGCAGCATAATGTAGCAGAATACAGAAGCAACAGCGCAAATAAAGGTTTTGGCAGTGCAATGACCACATTCCACACTTAAACTCAGAGACACAGTTGATGTCTTCCAAATCCTTGGAGCTTTTTTTATCTTGAGTTGGAACATGTACAAATATTTACAAACTCTCCTCACTTGATTTCCATCAAATTTGCTGTCTGTTGCAACTCAGCATACAGCTCCAAACTCCACCAACTCCACATTCCAAATGCCAGCAACACCCACAATGCACAATCTACACTCCACTCAATTCACATGTGACCTGTTTCCCAGTACATTTATATGCTGTGCTGGCTATGAGTCATCATCCTGTACCTCACAGCATGATGCAAACGTTTCAATAAGTTGCATCATGCTATGTGCTCTGACTCTGCATGTTTAGGATAGTTTCACAGGATATGATGCATCCTGTAGTCAAAATATTTAATACACAATTTAAAGGAATATTATTCCAACACTTTCCTTACTCCTGGTTTAAAGCCAGTCACAGGGCCTGTATGCATGGGCCAAAAGGTCTGTGTTCCCTCCAGGCTCACATTGTCCTGTTTGGATGATGCAGATCATCATCAGGCTAGGATCAGGCATACCAGACACTTATCTGATGGATGTGGCCCAATCCCATTCCAAAGGAGTCTTAACCTAGTCTAAAAAGACTGACTGTTTGCTGTGGAGTTTCTAGCAGACTCGTTGACAACACCCAGAAAACCAGATGGCCCTATGCACCCTGTACTTGCTTCCACTGTCGCATCTGCTGAGAAGACTCTCATCATAGCCTGTGATGCCACATGGGGGTGCCTGGCCACATAGGTGCAGCCAGGTGCCCTGTTTCTACCCTCATGGACCACAACAGAGATCTTTCCAGCTAATGCAACAGCAGAGGCAGGTATGGGGTGCACAGTGCTAGCAGGTTCATGGTGCAGTAGCAGGCGGGCATGTAAATACTCTCCTGTTGCTGGGCTGGCCTGGGGACTGACCTGGGTCAGGATAGCACAGGTTTGGCCTGTACTATCCTGTTTGTCTGCTTAGAGTTACAGATTCCTATATGCTGCCCCAAACTGAATTATTTTAAAATTGTTTGTTTATTTACTTGTTTTAACCAAAATTAAGGCCTGTGTTAATTGTAGGGACAACTTCTTCCTAATTGTAATAATACCACTTTCTTAAAAATTGCCCAGAAGCCCAAATCTTTAATTTATAGTGCCCTATAGATGTGGAGATGGAATGGCCTAATGTGGTAGTCTATGAAGACACAAGAAATTACACTATTAGTGCTTTATAAAGGCTCACCAGAAAGTGCATTATTATGTTTATGTTTATATTTCTTGTTCCAAGTCTTCTGGGATTCAATGAGGCATATGAAAGTTAAAATGGATAAATCCAAAAAAGTTAACATCATAGAATACTTTAAAATGCAGTTGTCCCTTTGTATCAGCGGACTTCCATTCACAGTTTCAGTTACTCATGAATGGCAAGCCCATGGCTCCCCTCCCTTCCTGCCATCTTTCGTACCCCCAGGCTTACCTTTGCCTTGGGGGCTGGGAAGGGCCTTCCTTAGATCTGGGGGGCAGCTGGCGCAGCCTTCTCTAGAATGGCGCTGCCTTCTTCCAGATGCTCCAGGCTTGCAGGAGGGGGCGCGGGCTTGTGCAGGTTGGTATTGCCTTCTCCCAGCCATGCTGGCCTCGTGGGAGGCAGCATGGCTGTTTTCCCGGCCAGCATAGCCTTCCCGGGGCAAGAAGAAGGAAGGAAGGGAAATACTGTATTCAAGTCCCATGGTTCCCAGTTGTGCTGCAATATTTGCAAATTTTTGAATTTGCGGGGAGGCGTGTGTGTCTAGAACAGATCCCCCGTGAATCCGGAAGGACAACTGTATAATTAATCTATCAATAAAATTAAAATCCGTCCAAAGCATGACCATTAAAAAAGAATATATGTAAATATGCGCACACACATATGTAAACCAAACCAAGCCAGCAGGTTGTGGAAAGCCCTTTTGTCCTTCGAAATCAGCCCTAAAGGTCTTCAAATACACAAAATCTTTACCTGCCTATGGAATGACCACATGGAGAGCTTCTGTCTAATCCTTTAGGAAGGGAGTTTCAGAGTCTGGGAGTCTCTGCACCAGGTGTACCTGCAAGGTAGTGGGGCAGAGAGAGAGAGAGAGAGAGAGAGAGAGAGAGAGAGGCCTTCCTAGAAGATCTCACAATACAATGGGCTCATATGGAAGACTATGCTCCTTCTGATAATATGGACATAATCATATAGGGCTTTGTAGGTGAAAACCAGCACTTTGAATTGTGCCTGGAAACAGAGTAGCAGCCAGTGGAGCTATTGCAACAAGCGATTTGTATGTTCTCTGTAGCCACTCCTGGTTAACAATCTGTCTGCAGCTAAAGTTTCTTTTTTTAATTAATTTTATTAGATCTTTAAAAACATACAATCATATATTCATTACTACATAACATACACAACACAAACCACAAGGACACAAAACACATAAAAAAGGAGAAAAAAATCCTCCTCCATTTTACATAAAACACACATCAAAGTACAAAGTACACATACCCCACCACCACAATGAAACTAATATATCTCATTCTTACTTAAGACTGGCATAATATTCACAAAATAGTTAAAGAAGTTTTGAGGTGTCAATTAAAAAGGGAACCAGAGTTATATCTCTTAAGTATGTGTAAGAATGAAGAAATTGAATGTAAATATGGAAAACTCCTCTTCTATATTGCTACCAGTGCGAGAATTGTTTATGCCACAAAATGGAAATCTAGAGATCTCCCTTCAACGGAAGAATGGCTTTGTAAATTGATAGATCTGATACAGCTTGATAAGTTTACGAGTATTATTAAAGGACATGATTGGGAAAAAAATGGGAAAATATGGGAACCACTCTTCGACTACATTTATAAAAAGAAAGATAAGGGCGATAAGGAAAATATTAAGGTGTAACCTGAAAGGACAAGGAGGATAGGAAAAGATAAGAGATAAGTTAAAAGAAGGGTCATAGAACCCGTTTAGGAGTTTGGAAGATTAAAAATTTATGTTTAATTAAAAGTTTAATTAGTTCTTAATACCTAACCTGAACAAATAAGAGAAGTGTGAAATAGTGATAAAAGATGCAGCTAAAGTTTCTGAACACTTTTCAAAGGCAGCCCCATGCAGAGAACATTACAATAATCCAAACAGGAGATAACTAAGGCATGAGAACATTATTCCTGGATTCAACCATGGCCAGACCTAATGCTGCTAAGAATGCTTATAGCTAGTGCACAAGCTCTAACTCTGCACATGCACTCCTGGCCATTGCTGAAAGTTGAGCTTCTAAGCTCAGGGTTGAATCCAGGAGTACACCAAATCTGCGAACCCATGTTTTTTGGGAGTGTAACATCTCTGTCATGTCCAGACAGAACAATCCCCCTCCAACCTCCCCCAGGACCAGATCAGAGTATGAGCACTGTTTGGCCCCACTGATCAGAATGAGGGAAGCTTATGCTGAAGTCTACCACTGAAAACAATGAAACGGAAACCTAATTTTGGTTGGATTGTGTCTGTTGCATTGTATTTCCATTGAGTGGTTCTTTTTGTAGAACTGCTTTCTTGTCAGTTTGAATTTAGAAGAATAGTTTTTACAATGTTGCTGCAAAAAAATTGTGATCTGAAAGAACTCAACATGTTGAATTTTCATGAGCACTGTATTATAAGGCTAATCCCCGAGAATATTATCTCCAAGAGTCTGCTCCGTTTCTGCATGAGATGCCCCAAATACAATTAATGTTTTTAAAGCTTCTTCCCAAGAAGAAAAATGCATAAATATTTCAATAATGTTAGTCTGGGTTGAGTTATTAACATAAAACATATGCATACAAATAATAGATGTCATCTGGTTCATGGCAGGAAGGATACAAAAATCTAATGTAAAAATGAACTTCCAAAACCACACCCAGTAGCTGATAATATTTTGATTGTAAAGTAGCATATGTGTTCATTTTTAAATGATCTTCTTTAGTCCTGATAGTACAGGCTTTATTTTTTTACATACCATAATGTAAACAAGATATTTATTTCGGGGTAGAAGATCAAGTGAAGTAGCTGTCTGTGAAAGGTCTTTTCAGTGGTGGTGCTCTCAGAGTGTATGCAGAATACCTAACTCAGAGACTCACCTGGGAAATACAGTATTTTTGAGGGAGGGAAGGACCAGACATTTTTTTCCCCCAGGCCTTTTAATTACTGTTTTCCTATTGTTGTTTTTGTTCATGTCTTTATTATGTGCTGTTGATATTCTTGTTTTTATTTTATCTCTTTGTTATATTTTTATTGGTATCTTGTATTTTATGTTTTTAAATTACATACTACCCAGAGAAATTTGGTTATGAAATGTAATGAATAATATAGAAATATTTGGAGGAGGATTAGCTAATACCCCAGAGGACAGGATGAAAATTCAAAATGACCTTAATAGATTAGAAAGCTGGGCCAAAGCTAACAAAATGAATTTCAACACAGAGAAATGTAAGGTACTGCACTTAGGGCAAAAAAATGAAATGCATAGATATAAGATGGGGGCCATCTGGTTTAATGAAACTACATGTGAAAGGGATCTAGGAGTCCTAGTAGACCACAAGTTGAACATGAGGCAACAGGTGATGCTGCAGTTAAAAAGGCCAATGCAATTTTAGGCTGCATCAATAGAGGTATAGTGTCGAGATCAAGGGAAGTAATAGTGCCACTGTATTCTGCTCTGGTCAGGCCTCACCTGGAATACACTTGCCCTTCCCAATTTGCAGGGGATCCATTCTGGACCCCTCTGCAAAAATGGTGGCTCACAAATATTCGAGCCCCATTTAAACCAATGGTGCACGCACAGGCGCCACAGCCATTTAAAATATAGCCCTTGACCCTCACCATGAAGAGTGAGACCGCGGACTCAAAGCCCATGAAGGGGGAGGGACAACTGTACTGTGTCCAGTTCTGGGCACCATAATTCAAAAAGGTTGTTGAGAAACTGAAGCATGTCCAAAGGAGGGCGACTAAAAGGGTTTTGAAACTGTGCCCTCTGAGGAACGACTTAGGGAACTGGGTATGTTTAGCCTGGAGAAGAGATGGTTAAGAGGAGATATTGATAGCCCCGTTTAAGCATTTGAAGGGGTGTCATATCGAAGAGGGAGCAGGCTTGTTTTCTGCTGCTCCAAAGAATAGGACCCGGAACAACGGATGCAAGCTACAGGAAAAGAGATTCCACTTGAACATTAGGAGGAACTTCCTGACAGTGAGAGCTGTTTGACAGTGGAACACATTCCCTAGGAGTATGGTGGATTCTCCTTCTTTGGAGGTCTTTAAAGAGAGGCTGGATGGCCATCTGTCGGGGATAATAATAATAATAATAATTTTTATTTTTTATACCGCCCTGTGGTGAGCCAATCTGGGCGGTGAACAAGATAAAATACCATACAATATAAAATCCAAGTAACT
>JAIPUX010001880.1:12059667-12077534 GCA_020142125.1 Phrynosoma platyrhinos | reverse complement strand
GGGTTGGACTGGATGGCCCTTGTGGTCTCTTCCAACTCTTTGATTCTAGGCTTCTATGATTCTATAATTTTTATTTTTAAAGATTGTTATTGCCGTGCAAAGTTCCTGATACTTAACAGTTGTGATAATTAAAATCACAATGAAAGATGTGCAGTGAGGTAGAAAAATTAATGATTTTAAGGTTGCCAAATTTCCCCTTCCTTCCTTCCTTCCTTCCTTCCTTCCTTCCTTCCTTCCCTTTCCCCCCCTCCCCTGGGGCTTTCCACATGTTGAAAAAAATAAGCAGTTTTACATGGTTTTGAGCATTACCTGTTTAAATGTTACATGTTGCCAAAATGAAGGAAACTGGGTCAAAGCCATGCACTGGAGCAAAATAAACCCCCGTTTGCTATGGTTCAAGCCGGAAAGTGCACATTTTTGCACTGACATACAGACACTGCAACACTAATACAGGCATGTGGGAAGGCCCAGGCAGCTGGTAGAAGTAGTTCAGAGCATTCATCCTGAGCCTGGTCAGACACAACTGCGGGTGCTATTGCTCATAAGCTTTGTTGTTGTTGCCTGCTTGTGCATGGACTATTGACCCATCACACCTTTGACCCATCACACCCCCCGTGAAGTGAAATGATGACAAACATGGCAGGTACCAACAATGCATTAGATTTAATATAACCATTAACAAACTAGCCAGTCCAACAGGGTGCAATGATGGGGGGAGTGGGCATGCATGGGGGGCTTCTGTGATCGTGCTGTGTCACTGAGCCCACCAGTGTGCCATATGGGCAGTCAATTGCGTGGGCAAATGTCTTGCTGGTCACATAGCTGGTCATGCACAGTGTCCAGTGGGCTGGCAGATGATTGGTGCCAGACGAGAGGTGATTGGTGGCCATTGTTGTTGCACTTATGTGCACTTGTGCATGCATACTATAATGCCCCATTTGGCAGGTCTGTCTTTTAAAAAAATGAAGGGCAGTCCAGACTGTCGTAGGGATTTGGTCTGTTTTGGGAGTGGGTGGGTGCAGACAGTGGGCTCTCCCTGTGAACTGGAAAACCTAGTGGTAAGCCAGATTTTCTCTTTGGTCTGTTCAGTGCCTTTGTCTCATTTTCTGTTTCTCTTTTGATGAAAGCAGATAAAGCAATTACAATGTTACAGTGAGTCCTTAGTATCCACTGGAGTTTAGTTCCAGGACTCCGTGGATAGCAAAATTCATGGATGTTCAAGTCCCATTAAATACAATGGCATAGTAAAATGGTATCCCTTATATAAAATGACAAAATCAAGGTTTGCATTTTAGAATTTATATCTATTTTGAATATTTTTAAGCCATGGATGCTTGAATCCGTGGATAATAATCCATGCATTTGGAAGGTTGACTGTATAAGAAAGGACAAAACAACATGCAGCCTGTGGGCCAGGCCTGTTACTTTAGGCAATTTTGCATGATTCTTGGAGGCCCTATGTGTGTATCAAGTTGCCCAACAGCTTATGGCAACCCCATACATTTCATAGGGTTTTCTTAGACAAAGAATATTCAGGAGTGATTTTGCCAGTTCTTTCCTCTAAAATAATAGCCTACAGCACCTGGTATTTGTTGGCAGTTTCCCACTCGAGTATACTAACCAGGGCTGACTCTGCTTAGCTTCCAAGATCAGATAGGATCTGGAGTCCCTAGGATAGTTACAGTAGGCCTCTTGGAGGCTCTACTTTTATTTAAATCAAAGTCTTGCAAAACAGGTGCTTTTTGCTTCACTTCTAATGGAAAGAATAATAATAACAATCTGAGGCAAAATGTAAATCAAACTAACAAGGGATTAATTCAATAGGACAAATAATTACAAAGGGATTCACCTTGCATTTCAAGATCATGAAAACATTGTGTCCTGTGTAACAATTGTCAATGTTTTTGTTTTCTTATTCCACGCTTTTCATGTTAATCTTTGTTTTAAATTTTTTTTTAAATTAAAAAATGGAATGGAAAGAAGGAACATTTTTTTAAATTTATTTTATTAAATTTAAAACTCATTACAAACATACAACCATACAAACAACACAAACAAATACAAATATAACAACTACACAAACAAAACTATCATTAGATAGTAAAAAACATCCATTCTTATGTGCTTACATACTACAAAAAAAGTCAAGAAAAATTATTATTAGTTACTATTTCTTGAATATCTTTTCTTCCCAGTTTGGGCTAACTTTACTTGATTTCTTTATATTTCCTATATTATCTCTCTTCGCTGTTTATCTTCTGAGACTAGATATATCTTACTGTCTTATTTCATCTTCTCTATTTTTACTATACACAATTTTGGTATTATTTTATTATTTTTCCATATATTCCTCTAGAAATAATTTTTCCATATATATTCCTATATTAAATTCTTACATTAACATATTATTTCTCTTAGTACTATATAACCCTTTTGATACTACTACTTTTCATTCTCAAATTCTTTATATATTTACCACTGCTTATGCCTCTAATAAATTTACATATTCTTGTACTTTTACTTGTTCTGTCCTTAACCTTTTAACTTATTCCCTTTGTTTTTTTTATCCCTTTTTTCTTTTTCCTTATTCAGTTTCTTTTCTATATATTCCTCTATTGGTTCCCATTGTTTCTTCACTTTATCTACTGCTTTATCTTGGACATACTTACAGAAGGAACATTTCTAAGCTAGAAGAAAGTGAGATTTTGTAGAATTTAATTTCTTTGATTTTCTATTTATTAATACCATAAAGATAAAGGTAAAGCTAGCCCCTTGACATGAATGTCTAGTTGTAACCGACTGTAGGTAGCAGTGCTAATCTGTTACTAAGCCAAAGAGCCAGCATTGTCCGAGGGCTGCTTTGGTGGTCATGTGGCCAGAATGACTGCACTGAATGCTGTTACCTTCCCATCGAAGTGGTACCTATTTATCTACTTGCATTTGCATGCTTTCAAACTGCTAGATTGGCAGAAGCTGGGAGTAGTGACGGGAGCTCACCCCATCATGCAGCACTTGGGCCACAAACTGCCAACCTTCTGATCTTCCAATCATCAAAATTGACATCTTAACCAATATAACCCTTAAATATCCTACTATGGTATTAGTATTAATACCATACTAATATTTTATTTTCTATTAGTATTAATAATAATGCTAATAATGTTAATATTTTTATCTTTCTGTTTATTAATATTATGCTAATATGCTATCTTTGAATGCATATGCTTCATAAATGGAAAGGCTTTCCTGTTTGATGGAGCCAGCTCCTGTAAAGAGTCCTAGCATTATTAGATTGTCTTTTGCATGGTGAAATACACCTCTGCCTATCCACATCCCAATACTTCTTGATGTGAAGAGTGGCTTCTGAAAACAAAGAATGTGTCTGTTTTTAATCTTCAATATATGAAGTATGTATTTTAAAATATGTATTTTGGCATCTACAAGCCAAGTTTCCCTTAACCGAAATACATGGGTCTGGAAGTGTTTGGGATTTTGGGGGATTTTGGAATATTTGCAAATACATAATGAGATATCTTGGAGATGGGATCCATGTCTAACCATGACATTGATTTATGTTTTATATATACTTTATACACATAGCCTGAACACAATTGTATATAATATTTTTCATATTTTGTGCATTAAACAAAATGTGTGTACGTTCAGCCATCAGAAAGCAACGATGTCATTATCTCAGACACCAATGAAAAAAAGTTTTGGATTTTGGAGTATTTCGAATTTTGGGATTCTAGATAAGGGAGACTCAACCTGTATAAGAAATATAGTACAGTAGTTTAAAATCACAAATTGTCTTAAGTAGTTTTTTTTAAAGGCCTTTATATGCAGTTCAAAATCAGGTACATTCTTGCATGGAGGGGAAGCTTAATGAAGCTCCCTGTCCCTGCTTCCGACTCCCATTCGGTGCTCCTGCTTTGGAATGTGTATCACTTCCATCATTCCTCTCCACTGGCTGAGTTGGTTAGGATTGGTGGGAACTATAGACCTCAAATATGTAGAGGGCTAAAGGTTGCAAAACTACAACTCTTGGTGTGGCAGGCAAGCCAAATACATTGCAGATAACTCTGACTGAATTCACTGGGATTTAAATTCTGAGCACACGTTTGGTACCGAGTTCTGTCATTTGTAACTGACATAAAATGGAGCTGCTGTTAAAAATGGCAGCTCTAATTTCAGGCCTTGGTAATTCTAGTTCATTTTGTTCACATCCTGGCATTACTGTAGTTACTCACCTTTCCTTGTCCATAGTGTTTGCAGGCAATGCTGTCAGGACACAATAAGCTATGGAGGTGGAGGAAGAAATTTGATACAGGACTGCCATTTTCAGCAAGAGCACCATGTTGTTTTGTGATTGGTGTTTCTGACAATAGTAAAGACATTTGCTGACATGCTTCTTTGTACTTTCCTCCAGAGCTTGGAAGTAATGAATTGTAGCATTAATTGTTGTTGTGTGCCTTCAAGTCATTTCTGATTCATGGTGACCCTATAATGGGGTTTTCTTGGCAAGGTTTGTTCAGAGGGGGTTGCCATTGCCTGCCTTCTGGGGCTGAGAGAGTGTGACTCACCCAAGGTTACCCAGTGAGTTTGCATGACAGAGCAGGGATTTGAACTTTGGTTTCCACAAATGTTAATAGTAGCATTAATAGTAGTGCATTATTTGGGAAGCGGGCTTTTACAGTGAGTTACACAGCAAATTATTTTTAAAAATTAGCTTTCCAGATTCTGCATTTTCCACTATTCTTTCACATAATATTCTTTGATGTTCTTCCTAAACTGTTGCTTTTTTGAGCTGCCATTTAATCTTGATTTTATTAGTTTTTTGCTATTATTTTGATATCACAGGCCAGAATGTCAATATTCAGCAAGGGCCTGCTGTTATGCTAGTATGTAGGGGTGGCAGCAAGTGACCAATGCACAATGAGACCCAATGCACAGTGGGACTGATGCATAATTGTACACCAGTTAGGAAGTGCTGATATGCACTGGTTGAGCCTGATGCTCATTGAGACGCTCTTGTCAGCGTACTATTATGCAACTTTACGGTTTATTAACAGGGTTCCTTAGTGCCTCTGCTATGGAGCTATGTATATGTAAAGTTATGCAACATAGACCACAATACATAATTCCAGTCATAATTTGTATTGAAAGGCACCTTGTAATGTTATGCATAGAAAGCTGGGTTAGGAATCCTCTAAACAAGTTGCTGCAATTTTGATTTCCCTGTATCCATCTCACTATTTATGAAACAGCTGTTTCACAAACCAGCCATTGAATTCATTGTTTTCACCTCCATGGCTTCATCCATATATGCAGCAGAAGTGATTAATTCTGTTCTGGAAATGCAAAGTTGACTGGGCTTTTCTCCAGACATCCATTATGTAATCAGTTTCTTATAGCTCAGCTGTATTCTGCTATTTGCATTGGAGTGGGGTAGAGAAAATAAATGGATCTTGTCTCAGACTGTGGGAGTTTACTGAAACAGTCAGCTGAGGACAAGGATGCTTCCAGTTCTAGATGAGCCCAGCACCTTCAGCGAAGTCCAGAAAGTACAGCAGCAGCAGGAGAAGGTTTTAAGTACAGCTGAATGGTTGACAGTTTCTACTCAGTATTATCTATAAACGTGTATTTGAGTATGTGGGATCGTTCTTACATCTTTGGCTCTGGTGCCCCAAGCCATGAATTCACCTATATTATGAATAAATGGGAAAGTTGACTTAAAAATATATATATTTCTGAAATTGTGGAGCATGCAACAATCTAAAGTTATGGTAGCATAGCAGTTACCGTTTTTATAAGCTGAATTCTAACCTCAACATTGAGAAATATTTAATATCTGTACATGCAAACTTGTTGAAAAAGTTGTACAATAGAGGCTGGAAATTACTATTGTATATGATGGGGGTAACTGTTGGAGGTTGGGAGTTAGCCATGTTAGAGACCTTGGAAGGCTGCATTTTCCTTTCCAAATCCCACCATGAGAAATTCAGGGGTTTTTGCCCTTGGTACTTTCTTGGGGCATTTCTGCTATGTTTTTGGCTCCGGATTATTTTAAGCCCCAGAGAGGGCTTTTTGTACAGTGGGAAGTGACCCATAAATAATGACCTCTTCACTTCCTGTCTTTTAGAAAAAGACTCTCATGGGTCTAAAACACAGGGGGACCCAAATATGGCAAAATGCCCTCATGCCCCCTGGGGCATTTTTGGGCAAAAACTTTGAGCCTGAGGGCATACAGTCCATGGGCTGCACTTTGCTTATCCCTAGTATGTGGCATTCTTACCATGGATCTGATTAAGATGAACTACAATTAGTTTGAATCTTGACTCTACCTAGCCCTGAGTAGGTGCTGTTAAAACAAACCATGATCTCTCAGATACAGCTCTTTATTTGATCTGTAGTATGGGAGTGAGGTGGCATCCCATTTCTCTTCAGACACATGAAACTGAAATCCATCCTACTTCAGGCAATGAATGTGTGATCTATTTTGTGGTATTGTTGAAATGATGGAAGCAATGTAATTTATGCAGCATTTTCAATACTCTGTACAGCTGTATACAATGATGATGATAATGATTCTGACTCACAATATACTATTTCACTTCTTGGTTATTAGAGTATTCTTTTATCAAATTATAAAATTAGTCCTTGCCAACATTAGTAAGATACTACGGGGAACTGATCAGCCATCTCTTCTCCTTAGTTTGAGTTACATCATGTTTGTTATATTGCTATTGTTATTTGGCATCAAGTCAACTTCATTGTATGGTTGACCCTATTAAAGAGAGCTCTCCAGAAGTGGTGAGCATCAATGGCCTTGTTCAGGTCTTTCAACTCAGGACCATAGCTTCTTTGGCTGACTCAATCCACATGTAGCACAGTTTCCTTCTTTTTAGTTGTCTTCCACTTTACTATTATTGGCATTACAGACAATCAGTACTGCATTGTCCAGTGAGTCATGTCTTTGATCTGCATTACATACATGTGTTAATTGCAATATTATATTTTCATGAAGTCCTGTGTATAACATTCCTGTAGATGATGATTTCATCATCTGTTGTGTGGAATGTAAATTACTATGGAAAATGAATGTGTAAATATTTTCTTTAGTAGTCCAGATGGTTGCCTCCAACAGCTTATGTGCAATAATTGTGACAAGGAATAAATGACTGAGTTCTAGGTTTTGACACATCTGTGCTGAGAAGTTTGTAACTTGATTTTATATCATTTTTGACTGGCTTAGCATCACACTGTGAATGGACTCAAGGTTGTGATTTGAATCATGCACTAATGAATCTATTCTAGAGGGGACTATTCCTTACTTTTTTTTTATTATGTGTGTCTGGTGGTTATTTCTCATAATGTCCCATTATACCCAGTACCGGTAGTTTGTTTATTAATGTATTTAACCAAGATGTGACTTCTCGTATTAGTTGGGAAAAGCTAAAGTCTGTTTATCAGATAATTGAAGAACCCTCCCCTAGAAATCTTGTTCATTCATAAACAACCCATAGAATTAGTTGTGATCTTGTGGACCTTAGACAGCTTCAAAAACATGTAGAATGGCTTCCTGTATAAGAGATATCAGTAAATGAAACTTCCATTGATTTTCATTTAATCATCACATCTTGTTCTGCGGTGTGATTCACAGTGAATCAGCAAAGATAGAAAAATAGTGAAATTACTAATAGCAATTCCAAAGATCATTTTGTTTTATAAAGAACTAATTTAAAAATGTAAATATTATTTCTCTACTTTGGTCCTTTTGTGTGCTCACTGAATGTGGTCCTTTGGTAAAATAAACAGTTTTAAATATTAAAGTTCCACATTACATGGTCTGGATTAGTCTACATTGGGTGAGTGACCATTTTTGTTTTCATTCCCTTTCCAATTACAATTTATTACCATGCACTTGAAATGAAAGACAGACTGAATTATGTAAAGCTAATTTCCAGAAAGTAGGAAGTATTATTTAATGAAAATGTGTTTGTAAGTTGTAAATATGGAGATGCTGTTGTAGTATAAGATATTATTCAGAACAAAAAAATTGAATGAATTAACTGAGAATCAGGCAGTCAGCACCATACAAATAAGGAAAGCCTTTAGCCCAAACCACTACATTCATTGTACATAAAGGAACGCCACCAGCCTTGGAACGAGGCAGAAGTGTTGTGGTGCCAAGGTGGGAAAGGAGACAGGATGAGGAGGAAGAGAATGATGCAGGGCATGCAAGCAGTGGCGGAGAGCTATGTCATGTATAAATGTCCCAATTAATTTCTGAATAGATTAGTGTTAGATGATGTCAATGATGGGAGGGTGCCAGACCCTTTGCTTGCTTGTTTGCTAGTCTGCCTGCTCTTTCCCTCCCTCCCTTCTTGGTCTTCTCCACCCCCCACCCCCCTGCGCTGAGGATGAACGCAAAAAAGGAGGGGTTTTTTGTGGGATTTTCGGGCTGTGTGACCATGTTCTAGAAGAGTCTCTTCTAGAACATGGCCACACAGCCCGAAAAACCCACAAAAAACTATGGATGCCAGCCATGAAATCCTACGACTTCACATTCAAAAAAGGAGGGTTTGA
Source organism: Phrynosoma platyrhinos (assembly GCA_020142125.1). Lineage (NCBI taxonomy): Eukaryota > Metazoa > Chordata > Lepidosauria > Squamata > Phrynosomatidae > Phrynosoma > Phrynosoma platyrhinos. Next base: position 12,068,945 of record JAIPUX010001880.1, on the reverse strand, counting down.
CGCATTTCTGATAGGAGACTGGAGTGCTCCCAGCTGGAAAGGAGGGGGAAAGGGAGAGATAGAAGGGGAAAGCCTGGCTGGCCAGTTGGGCAGCTATCATCAGCTCCACTGTTGCTCAGCTTTGCTGCCACTCAGCTGTTCGGCCCACCTCCTTCCCACAGCCACATGACCGCCATGCTCAGCCAGCTGGCCAGCCAGCCAGCCTTTAACTTGGCTCCTGTCATGCTGTGAGGAGGAGGTGGGCTGAGCTGCCTTCCAACTTTCAAGCCTTTGGAGACCCCCTGTGAGGTCATAGTGGGCCCCCTGGTTGTCCTTGGACCATAGGTTAAGAACCACTGGAAGATAACAAAGCATGCAAAATAAAAAAAAGTCTTAAATCAACATGTAACATTACAGAGATATGCAATACGTAACAAATATGGCATCATGACCACAGTACATAAACCTAAAATGCACTCTGGCAGAATTCTTTCTCTTTTGGGTCCAATATATTTAATTTTTACAAACCATTTTTAAACATCCCAAAAGTTAAAGCAAAGCATCTTTATCTTCAGATGTGAGGTAGCCTTGCAGTCATTTGCAGTCATGGAATAATTGCTTATTCAGAAGTTGCCCGTTTAATACAAGATGCCTGCTTAATTAACTAGCAGATACCTATTTATTAGGTTATGCATTCTTTAAGCCAGGGGTTGGCAAGATTTTCAGACCTGGGGCCGGTCGCTGGTCCCCAGGTCTTCCGCCAGGCTGGAGGGGGGGAATGCGCATGTGCGAATGAGTCACGGCTGCCATTTTGAAAAACAAAATGGCAGCCGCGACGTGTGCGGCGGCGGCAGGTGGCGGGGGTCAGCAGCAGCCAGTCCAGAGGCCTGGGGGGGCACAGTCGGCCCCCGGGCCGTAGGTTGCCAACCCCTGCTTTAAGCTTTTAAAACACATTTGAAAGAAGGAGCTCACCAGACACCTTGCTACTCTTTCAGGATTTCCCCCTGAACCCCACCTCCTTTATTAAATAAAACAAAGCAAAGATACCCAAAACCTACATAAGAACAATTAAAGTGATTACAGGATGTAACATAATACAAAATAAGCAATCAGAAATTGCTTCAGCCAGTGCCACGGGATGTGCTGTAATTTTCATATTTCAATCAGATAATTTTTATGTATAATTCTACAAAAATGAAACTCAGATAGCAGACTGTCAAACTCTTTCACATGGGAATCTCTATAATGATAATATCTTTATCATCCCTGAATGGAGGGTTCTGTCATGGACATGCATCATCACAACAAACATCATAGAGTAACTGTGATAACTACAGCCGGCCCTCTGAATCCATGGGGAAATTGGTTCCAGGATTCCTCATGGATATCATATTACATGTATGATCAAGTCCCATATAAAAAATGGTGTAGTATTTGTGAACATCCACACACACCCTTCTGTATACTTTAAATAATCTCTAAATTATTTTTAATATCTAATACAATGTAAATACTATGTAAATAGTTGGGATATGTATGGTATGGTTTAGGAAGAAATGAGTTGTGAGGCTGGGGAGTGACTGAAGATCTGTGAAATGGTAGAAGGGATTGCTCTGATTTCAAAGATCCTCTGTCTTTTTCCAGCCTTGCATTTCATTCTTTTAGTTGAATCCACAGATTCAGAGCTTGCGCATATGAAGGGCTGACTTCAATAAGAGGCCAAACACTTTTCGACAGACATTGATAAGACGGCCATGCAATTCATCATTTGGATAAAAATGGAGAAAGTGAGTTATGCTAGGTCTCTGCAGTCTTTTCCTAGAAGAATCCCTGAAACTACACTTTCATACTCCCTTGCCTCCTGGAAGAGCAAAGAGGTTCTCTAGGGAGTAAGGAATACTGACAGCTGTGATTTTTATGTTTGTTTACTCATAATACATAAGTTAAGCATGTGCAAGGCAGGCAAGCACCAGATGGTGTTCGCTTTTAAAGCAGGATCAGTTTCCCCCAAAGTCAGCAGTATTCACTGGGGGGCCTTAGCTAACTGAAAAGGTAATCATCATACCCTTCAGTATTTTACAGATGAAAACCTGGACACATGTTGCCAAGCACCCTACCAGAGTCTGGTTAAGATGGTAAAAGTTGTGAGTGAGGAATAACACACAAGCTAGGAGGGGTTGCAGCTGTTTCCTTTGGCCTGAGCCTACATGGATCATACAAGATTTTGCCTCCCCTTCCCTTTCCCCTTTCCTTCCTGATATAATTGAGTGCACTCTACTTTTTCACTTTGAATGCAGTTTTAGCAACTGAAGAAAACTGAAGATGAAGGGGGAGAATGGGAGAAGGAAAGAGAAACAGGGACATTTTAAAAGCAGCTGGGAAGGAGGTATGACAGAATATTAATTGGGACTATGCTTGTCAAATTGGGAACAGTTGGATGGTTTGCAAGATTTTTAGCTCCTGTACTGTATATATTCTGACTTCCAAACTGTTTCCATTCGCCTTAATGAAGAAAATAGAAGATATTAAGCAATCAGTAGCCTCCGACTGTCATAAGCCATTAAATAAATATTTCTGGCTATTATTAGGGATGGATGCTTCTCTGTGATCTTGAATTGAACATTGTTAATAAAAGCATGTTGATTTTTTTAAAAAAGAAAGTCATAAATATGAGCACAAACTCTTTGCAATATTGAAAATACAGTCAGCTAAATCCAGCTTAGTCATAATTAGACTAGACCCACTAAACGAGTGAGACTTGCATTCACTTAACTAGGCCTATTGATTCAGTGGGTCTACTCTAGTTAAGACTAACAAATAGGCTTAGCTCCATTTAAAAACAACAACAGCTTCTTCTTATAAGATCAACTTTTAATTTACTCTAATTCTTTTTAATTTTACCCATGTACTTATTATGGGTTTTTTTTTGGTCAAGGTTTGTTCAGAGGGGGTTTACCTTTGCCTTCCTCTAATGCTGAGAAAGTGTGAATTGCCCAAGGTCAGCCAGTGGGTTTACATGGTTAAATGGGGATTTGAAACCTATTGATGTTGTCATTTATTTATATAGCACCATCTATGTATATGGTGCTTTTCAAGAATAAGTAAACCAGTTCCCAGCACACAGGCTTTCAGTCTAAAAACACAACACTTAAGGAAAGGGGATGGCAATGCAGGAGGGGATTAAATTCAGCAGATACTACTACCTCTTCTTCTCTCCCTCTAAGGCCAAGGCATTGGCATTTGGGATGAAGGGAGGCCCTTTCATCTGCTTTTGGGCCTAGGCATGATTGAACTGTGCCTATCTTTTCTTCTCTGTTCTCCAGAGTTGTAGTCCAAAGCTCAAACAACGACACAGTACTAGCTCTCCATATAGCCATAGTATTCGTAATTTGAATTATAAACTGAAGATGATTAATGGAGTTGAGGATGCTCTCTGATATGGTTAGTGTTGTGAGCTAACAAAATTCACGTACTGAGTCCCTTATGTTTGGACTCACCTCCATCTCTAGCCATTAGTTATGCAAAATAAATTATCTGCTCACTTGATAAGCACATTATTTGGCTTCTTGCATTGCTAAGAGGTCCCCCATATTAATACTCACAGTCATGGTTATTTATTTGTACAGCCACCACAAAGTAAGATATGTGCAAGTGCACACAGAACTACACTCAGAATAACAATGGCTGGATTTTTCTTTTTCTTTTTTTTAAACCCAGTCATCACCATTCATAACCATCCAGTGTACCTAGAGATTAATATTCAGTTTAGATTAATCATTGCATCCTGTCACCTATTAATCTATAGAAAATGCCATCATTAATATATTATTCTTAATGCAGTGGCTGTTCTGGTTTGTATGTCATAATGAGACTGAAGCTGTGTAACTGGATATCACAGTCTGAAGGGACTGAGGCAATTTGCAAAATGAAAAAGTACATTATTTCCAAAGCACGAACTTTTAAAAACATATATATTTAGTAGAATTCCTCTAATGTTATTCATTATCTATCCAAGGATAGCCATTAGTGCTGAGGACTGCTCATATCTATCTGGGATTAAAAGCACTTTCATGTACCTGATGTAGCATTTTTTTCGTTGGATAATGTGCAAAGGAATGACCCGCACAAAAACTAGAGATGGATCTAAGGCTGAAAATTCTTTCCATACTGAGAGAAATATAGTATTGCTCTTCCTTGATCATTTTTAAAACATTGTATCTTGCCTTAAATTTCTTCATAACATTGCCTACAGCGAGGTAATACATTCTCTACTTGGGTTAAAATCAGTGCACCCTAATATTATTATCCAGTTGGTTTCAGAAGAAGCTCTCTGAAGAAATTGCTCATCATGATATAAACTGTTGCTATAATGTGCAAGATTAATTTTGTATGGGGAATCTTTCAGAAATATAGTTGCTCGCCCTGGAGTCTGAAATTTGACACAGGAGCTTCTTTGTCACTTGATGAATGATTTTAAAGAACCTGTACAGGATATTGTCCATGATCTGGCCAAAGTGAAACATTTTTTCCAGGTTTGCTAGGCTTCAATGAGAGTTGATCACACATTTAGATGGACACACTGAAATCAATGAGATGAAAAAGTACCTCACTTTGACTTAGTGGCTGCATCTATTCTGTTCTGTTTGAATTGTGATATTAACATTTCTTTCATATTGCTCATGAGAGTATATTGGAGATGGATGTCTAGGCTATTATTAACTGTAGATCCAAATAATAACAGAAATTGATGATGGTGATTGATAGTAAAATGTCAGCTATGATCTTTTCTATCTCCCAGTTAGACTGGAGGTAGCCTTAGATCCAATTTGAAAGAATTGATAATTAGACCTCTGTAGCCAGTCTGATCTTGGAAGCTAAGAAGGGTCAGCCCTGTTAGTATTAGGACAGAAGACTACCAACAGATAACAGATGCTGTAGGCTACATTTCGGCAGAAGGAACTGGCAAAACCACCTGTTGAGTATTCCTTGCCTAATAAAACCCTATGGAATTTGTGGAGTTACTATACATTGTCAGGCAACTTGAAGTTACACACACACACACACACACACACACACACACACAGCCTTTGAGATACTCATTGTTCATTATCAATGTATATAATGCCAGTTTTTATGTAAAAGTTTCAAAAATGGGACATACACATCTAGGAAGATGGATGTATTTATCTTGCAAGATTAACATCAACCTGATTTAAAATTATTTTAAATTTGTCACAGCTACTTCTTATTTACCTACTTTTAATGAGTGCATTTGTTGATGGAGCAGTAGAAGACCTGATTTTAGCTTTTATTGTTTACCAGGAATTCTTAGCTTTCAGTAACAGCAAACAATGAGGGAAGCTTAAAGAATGACATTTATATACAGTGAAAAGGATGCTGGTTTGTTCTATGATGGTTTGTAGCTCAACTTCCTTAGATTCAATGTGTCAAACTGTTTTATTTGGGATTTTTTTTACCATGGGCATCTCTACATTGTTATGTCTTTTTTATAATTTTTATAGTGAGAATCCAATATTTAATAGTATTGTCTTCCCATTGCTAGATTTCTCTGTAGCCATGACTTTATGACAATATAATAATAATAATAATAATATGATTTATTTCTAGCCTGCCAATTTCCAAATGGAATCAAAGCGGGTTACAAGCATAAAATAAAAGAATACAATAAGAAAACAGTAATATAGAAGTTGGGTGAAGGGGAAAAAAAGCAAATACATGGGGGGGGGGCTGCTGGAAGAGATCCGTCGTAAGTGCTTTTTTAAAGGCACTTAAGGTGGTGATGTGATGGATCTCGTCCGGCAGGTCATTCCATAACCTAGGGGCAGCAGTCAAGAAGGCCCTCTGGATTACTGCAGTCAATCTAGATTTTTAGGCTGCAGAAGATTTTTCCCAGAGGACCTTAGTATGCAAGGTGGATTGTGTGGAAGAAGGCGTTCCTGCAGGTATGGACTTACATCAGCATCACCTGATATTTCTTCTTCTAGTCCTCTAAGCACCCATATATGAGGTCTCTGTACAACCCTACATTTATCTTCTCAAGTTTTGGGTTATTCATGAGTTCTTTGATCAACCATATTAAAGGAATATTCAATTTGTTATGCCCCTAAATTTCCCTGTGGCAGTATAAAAGTAATATCTGTGGAAGTTGATAAAGAGTATAGAAAACTCCAGTTTTGCCGGAACACTTAAAAAAACTTTTTATTTCAGATCTTTGTATGTTTACATTTAGCTTATACAACAAGTATAGGAATAAAAAACAAATGTAACTTAATTTTTTTAAAGATTATGGCTTCTTTTTTATCTTCAGATGAGTTCATTGGTTTTTATTTTTTGTTTCTGCATGACTATGTGGGATATTTACCTGTTTACAGTGCCTTACAGAAGTATTCATTCCTTTTTTATTTTCCCACATTTTGTTGTATCACAAACTAAAACTGAAATGGGATAGTTAAGACTTGATGATATTTAGCACTTTGCAGGTGGACAGTATTTTATTGTGGCAATAAAGTTAAATAATAATAATAATAATAATAATAATAAAATTTATTTATATCCCGCCCCTCTGTTAAAACAAGTAAACAAAACCAAAATGGCACTTATAGGTTAATAAATATTTGCCCCACCTCTTAGTCAATACTTGGAGAAACACAGTTGACGGCAATTAGTGCTGTAGATCGTCCTGATATTTCTCTGTCAGCTTTGCACATCTGGATCCTGCAATTTTTGCCCATTCTTTGTTGACAAAATTGATCCAGCTCTTTCAGGTTGAATGGGGAATGTTGGTGAATAGCCACTTTCAAGTCTTGCTAGAGATGCATTGGACTGAGGTCTGGATGTTGTTGAATGGGCCATTCTAGGACACTCAGGTTCTGGTTTTTAGATCACCCCAGTGTTACTTTGGTTGTGTATTTAGCGTCATTGCCCAGCGAGAAGACAAACTTTTTTCCTAGTCCCAAGTGTCTTGCAGTCTTAAACAGGGGTTTCTCTAGAATTGTCCACATTTCCCACCATCCTGACCAGTTTCTGAGTCCCTTTTGAGGAAAATTGCCCCCACAGCTACCATCTCCATGCTTCACCTGAAGAACAGGGTTCTCAGGTAGTGAGTGCTGTTGACCTTGCACCACATATAACAAGTTTTTTGTTTGTTTTTTGGCAAGACCTGAAAGTTCAGTTTTGATCTCATCAGACCAGAGAAACTTTGTCCACATGTTTGTTCTATCTTTTTGCTCACTGTGAAGGACACAGGCAATTTAGACTGTTGAGAATAGCCAATGGGAGTGAAGCTAGAAAACGTGGGGGCTGCTCCCAGGAGCAGGTATAAATACAGAGACAGAGTCATGTATTAGGGGAGTGTGTCATTGTACCCTGAGGGGATAGCAGCCAAAGAGGCTGAGGGAGACTGTTGTGACATGCAGTTAGAAGGGGTTTAGTTATGCAAGTTAGGGACTAGGGGAGTCCAGAGTTAAAGTGTATGTGTTAATATTCTGTGGGATGTATACATTGCTAGGAGGCTGTGGAGATTATTAAAGTCATCTGCAGAACAGATGAAATAAAAAAAAATTAGGAAACTGAGGGAGTTCAGTTAGAATGGTTGTTGGTGTAACAGATAACCAGAAGTGTAAGTAAGTGTACTTACAGATAACAGATACTTACAGATATCTTACTTACAGATAACATCATGCACACTACCAAACATAAGTTAAACGCTACCAGAGGAAAACAATCTTTTATTATTTAGGACTTTTCAGATAGTGGTGAGGTAGTTGCCAAATTGTCACATACTGGTGCTAAGCAGTGAGGTTTAAAATACCCATTGTGCTGGCATCTGAGAAAAGTAGTGAGGTAGGGTTTGCCTCGTCACATATTGATGGCAGTGGTGGGATCAGATAAGGAATGAATCACCATAGGGTCCTGGTCCTGAGTGAGAGTCTCGCCATTGCCATGTCACATTCAACCAACATTCCCCATCCAACCTGAAAGAGCTGAATCAATTTTGCCAACAAAGAATGGGCAAAAATTGCAGGATCCAGATGTGCAAAGCTGACAGAGAAATATCAGGAAGATCTGCAGCAATAATTGCTGCCAAGTATGTTATTTCAAGTATTGACTTGGGGGTGGGGCAAATATTTCTTAAGCTAGAAGTACCATTTTGGTTTTGTTTGCTTAATGCCACAACAAAATACTGTCCACCTTCAAAGTACTGAATATCATGGAGTGTTAACAGTCCAAAGGGGCTTTAATGTGGGTTTGTTTTAGCAATGGCTGTCTTCTCACTACTGTTCCAAAACACCAAACTTGTGGAGTGTTCATGTGAAAGTTGGCCCATGAACTGTTTCTCCCAGTTTAGCTACAGATATCTCCATGTCCTTCAGAGTTATTACCTCCTTGTTTGCTTATCTGATTAATCCCTTCCTTACCTATTCACTGAATTTTGATGGAAGGCCTTTTCTAGGCAGAGTTGCAGTTAAGCTTTATTTTCCTCATTTTGTAATAATGGATTTTACAGTGCTTCAGAAGATGTCCATAATCTGAGATATTCTTTTTATTATCCAACCCTGATTTATACTTCTGCACAATTTTTTCCTGGACATGTTTTGATAGCTCCTTGGTCTTCATGATGGTGTTTGTTTGGATACACTGTTCAACAGACTCTGGGGCCTTTCAGAAACAGGTGCATTTAAAATGAGAACATATTGCACTGGAAATTCACATAGGTGGACTCCATTCAACTGTTTAAGATGTCTTTAGATCTCTTCTGGAGACAGTGGATTGAGACAGTGCTTATATATACATGTCACAGGAGTTCAGTTCTTATGCAAACAAGTGCCAGTTTGTTTTTCCTTTTACTTAATCTTTTGTTCCACAATAGAACTATTTTGAATCCTCACAATGTTCAGTATGTTGTATATATTGAGAAGTAACAATGCTTTTCAAACCCAGGTTGCAATACAGTTCCAGGTTGTAAGACAATAAAATGTAGAAAATTTAAAGGTGAATAAATACTTCTGCAAAGCACTGTGTATTATAGATATTACGTAATCTGAATCTACAAAGGAGTGTTATGTGATAAACTTTAAATGGGGAAAATATAGCAAAAATGTAGTGAAAGGAGGAGCAATTAACCTGTATAAATATTTCAAGTCATTACCAGTTTCTTAATTTTTGGTAAATATTTCTTTAGTTTCACCACACATTTTCTTCATGAAAAAATGTTGTCATTGATTTCTAAAATCGGCCTCGAATTCCAATGGCACCTCTTCCTTCAATGAATGTCTTCA